>MU781267.1:3681-49162 GCA_026770625.1 Nicotiana glauca
TCGGGTCTTGGAGGTTACTTCAGTGTTTGGTATTAAAGTGTATGAGCCAGGCGGCAACTGTATACATTATTCATGTTATTTAGTTTTGATTATGAATTTCACAATTGTTATTACTTCCGCAATGTGTTAGGCTTACCTGGTCGCGAAGACTAGGTGCCGTCATGACGTGTTCACAATTGGTGAACTAGGGTCGTGACAGAAGTCGTATGAAGGCTCCAATTGAAGTCATAGGGACTTATCGTTTGATCATGGAGACTTGACGTCACCTTGATCTATTACAGACTCTTTCTGTACCTTCAATTTCTAGGAATTTGATTTCTCTTTCAAGACTTGATGTTTTTGGATTTGATTTAAAGTTTGGAAATGGATATTTCAATTTATATAAGAATGCTATTTTTGATGGTTCTGGTTTTCTCAGTGATGGTTTATATAAATTGTAACTCGATATTGGGTTTTTTGAATCCCTTCTTACTGTTCAACATAATGCTGAAATTAAACGTAGTTCACTAGATGAAACTTCTGCTTACTCGTGGCATAGACGTTTGGGTCATATATCCAAAGAAATGTTAGAAAGATTAGTAAAGAATGAGATTCTTCCGAATCTAAATATTATTGACCTTACTATATGTTTGGATTGCATTAACGGAAATCAAACCAAGCATAGTAAGAAAGGTGCCACAAGAAGCACCCAACTTCTTGAAATTATACACACCGATATTTGTGGACCCTTTGATGTTCCATCTTTTGGTGGAGATAAATATTTTATCACTTTTATCGATAATTTTTCACGTTACGGATACATCTATTTACTGAAAGAAAAATCTCAAGCAGCAGATGCTCTCAAGGTGTTTGTTAATGAGGTTGAAAAGCAATTAGATAAAAAGGTGAAAATCATTAGGTCAGATAGAGGTGGTGAATATTATAAAAAATATAATGGGTCAGGACAATGTCCAGGTCCATTTGCAAAGTTCCTCGAGGAACGTAGCATATGTGCACATTATATTATGCCAGGAACACCTCAAAAAAATGGTGTTGCAGAAAACTGTAATCGAACACTTATGGTTAGGAGCATGATAAGTAATTTCTCATTACCCAAATCATTGTGGATGTATGCTCTTAAAACCGTGCTGATACCCAATTTTTTCCTATATAATTTTTCGTATACAAAATACTCTCAAAATAGCATATATATGCATATATAAGCATAGCTAGGTGTTTTGGTATTTTTCCTAATTTTTAAAAGATTTTTAAATCAATTTATTATCCATTTTCAGTAGTACAAAAATCAATGATTATTCCTCAAAATTATCATTTTGGTGAATAGTTTATTTTATTCTCATATTTATACCAAAATATAGTTAAAGTGATTTTTTGTATATTTTTACGAATTTATTTGGTATTTTTAAAGATAAATTGCATATAATTGCAAATTTAGCCTACTTCTAAATTAATAGCATTTTATAATTATAAAATTGGTCCCAATATTTTTAAATTAATATTTATATATTATTAATTGACTCAGTACCTTTAATTTTTTTTTTAAAATTATTTTTACTATTTTAAAAGGGACAAAACTGGTATTTAAAAACTGGCCTCATTTCATTTCAATTGCAGCCCATTTGGTATTTCAATTATAGCCTAAATTAACCCCCTAATTGACCCAATTTAAAACCCAATTTCGGACCAGCCCAATTCTATTTAACCCAGCCCTTAACCTATTTAAAACCACCCGACCCAAACCCCTTTTAATCTAGGCCGTTGATCAATCTGATCAACGGCCACAATTTACCCTTCCATAATTAAACCCAAATGACCTACCCTAATCTCTCATTTCCCATCTCTCAGTCGCCTCTGAATACCCTCCCCCTCTCAAACTCTCTCGAATGTTCTTAAAACCCTAATCGCCTTCTACCATTTTCAATCTCCAACTCACCGGAATCCATGACCTCTCAGGCCATAGATAACCTATACTCACCTCCTACTACTCCTATGTGCCTGATACTTGAAGATTCGAGGCCAGAACTCAAAGGTCTTCACTCAGACCTTCGCCGACTCGAGGTTTCCATCCATCTCCGGCCTTGCTCCGGCATATCCTAGCCTTTTAAGTCTGATTCTGACCTTCTCCGACTCCGATCGGTGACTTTTCCAAGCCTTTCTCATTCTAGGGTTCCTCTAAAACCCTAACTTTTTGAGGTTTTCTCCGATTTGTTTTAGATCCATTGTGTATCTATGCTTTACTTGAGTTTTCAAATGATTTTCCTAATTTTTCTTTTGAAAATTACTTCCAAAATCCTTCTTTTCCGACTTAGGGTTTTCTGGAAAGTATTTAAGTGTTTTATGATTTTTTTTCTTTATTGTTCGTATTGTTTCTCTTACTGTGTTTCCTATATCATGTTCTCACTTGTTTTCTATTGTGTTCTTATACTTTTTCTTTTACCATGTTCTTGTATATTCTTCTACTATATTTTCTATGTTATGTTCTCGCATGCTTTTTTACTATGTTCTGCTATTTTCTTCTACTATGATCTGATGTGCTTCTCCTACTGTATCCGTCTTAAGTGTTCTTACTATTTTACCTTGTTTAAAGTTTTCTTCTAAAAGACCTGCTTAAGCATGTGTTTCTTCTACTATCAGTTGTTCTCTCATTATGCTTTGAATTAGATTTTTCACTCTATTTGCTTTGATCTTTTTACTTGTTTGCATGTTTTCTCATGAGTTTCTAAAAAGAAATCTCTAAGCCTGTTGCCTCCTTATCTCTGTTTTTAACTCGAGTCGGAAACCCTAGAATTTGGGGGGTTTCCTCCGAGTTTGATTATATGATCAAACTAGGACTTATTTCTAAGTGTGAATTTTTCTTGTTTGCACACAATTCTGATTCTCCTACGCCATACTCTTCTATTGAACAGCATGATGAATTTTTTGATGTTTAACGTGTCTGTATGCTTTTTATATATGATGATTCTTTCTTCAAAGAGGTTTAAACTAGTGATTGATTCAGAATTCCTTTTTAATAGGTCTAATTGATTGTTACTTATTTTCCTTAAGTTAAAACCTTTTCTACCTTTCTGACTTGGTTCATTCATACCAAATCTTTGATCCCTGATTTCCTGGCTGTTAGCTGATTCCCTTGCGTTATTTGCACAAACCGTGTACTTTCAGAAACCCTGTCCTTAAATAACCTTTATATATTTTCCTTCAATTGCATGCTTTGCATAAAGGGTTTGATTAATTTCTTTCCTTAATTGGTTTATACCCGTTTGAATCTGAATCCCTTAATTAAAGGGAGTCTTATGTAATTGATTGACAATCAAGGTTCAATTATTTTCTTACCTTATTTCTCATGACTTTCACAGTAAAAATACACGACCTTTTTCTTACAAGACACACGACTGAACACACTTCAGACTACACAATTGCACAATTCTCTTCTGAACTTATACTTAGAGTATTCTTGCTTTTTGTCTACGCTTTGGCTTTTACAAGACTACTGCTTTCTCTTTACTTGACTCTTTGAAACTGGTATGTCCTAACTTAATTTTCAGCATCACCCCAATGTGTTTACTTACAGTCATTGTATCCATGTCTATTTTTTGTAAAGTTTAACATCTAACTTAATATGCATATATGCTACTGCTTGCTTCTCTTTATTGTGAACACTTGCTCCCTATCCCATTACCTCCTATGTGTTGGTGAGTGGGGACTTGGGGCATGGCAACAAGAATTGTTGTCCATGAACTGAGTTTTGACCCCTAACCTCTAAGTAGGCTGGAGGGCGTACCAGTATGCCTCATTGCTGGGTATGCCCCTCTGCCTGCTCTTTTCATGTATCCTACTTCTATTATGAATCCCCATATCCCATTCCCCTTTGTGTGTTGAGTTAAAGTTCATGGCCTGGCAGTACCCAAATTGATGTCCAAGGTTGAACCTGACCTTCAGTAGGTCCTAACTTCCCAATTTAAAGCTGACAGGCTGGTCAGGGGTGTGCCAACATCCCAATTGCTGGGCATGACCACCAGCCTGTCATGGACTTCCCTAATTTCCCCTCTATTGCACTTACACTTACTCCTAGACTCTAAGTTCTTCCCCACTCCTATGACCCTTGCCTTGGGACCTTGAGTTCTATCTGAACTTGGACATTGGAGGGCTGGCCCTTCCACACTGCACTATAATTCTGTAATGATATTTGGGGTGTAAGCACTGCCTGGAGTTCATAAAGCTCCTTGGAACTTTTACACATCCCAAATAAGAGAAAGGCTTTGGAAATATAATCTTTGGAATTTAGTTTATTTCATGTATCAGACTAGGAGTCTGAATTAGGCTCTCCTTGGTTGGAATTTTAATTTTTGATGTAATTTACTTTTTCTGGATTCATTCAAGTTGTAATAATTTGTAATAACTATGGGGCGTATAGTAAAAAATGGGGAGGATCTCTCATGTTGTGCATCTGGGGTAGATATCCTGCTTTAGGTTTTATTTCTGCAATCACATCATTTTCGTTTATGTATCTGCATATAGATATCCTACCTATAGGTCATTTCACTATACATTTAGAAATCCTACCTATAAGTCATTTCATTACGCATTTAGAAATCATGTCTATAAGTTTATTCACATCTGCATATAGAAATCATGCCTATAAGTATATTCATCTGCGTATAGAGACCATGACTATAGGGTTTTTCTGCACTTCTGCATATCATCTATCACTAGACAAACGGTTTATAGGCTCAAGTAACAAAATGCTCTCTAGATACCATGTCTATAGGACTCTTGCACGTTTATAAACGTTTTAAAATTAATCATGCTTAGAAAGCATGCCTATAGGAATAACTAACTGAATCTGAATCGTCTATCTCGCTTACAAGTTTAAAATCAATAGTAAAGTCGTTTTAAAATCTGCAGAACTTTTGTGTGTTTATAAAATCAGTGTGCCTTCTGCACTGTTAGATATCATGATTACAAGCCTCATCTAGGCAAACATGTAGGTAATTAATCAACTATACCAGTCTTAATAATTACAACCAGCAGGCATGTCTAATTCGGACTTCTTATCTGAAAATATATGATATATCAGCCACCCTTCCTACGTTAAGTTTAATTAAGGACCTAACCAGTACTTGTAAGTCATGCTAAATAACTTGATGCTTTGAATGAGGAGGCCTATTTGAGCCTTTTAAATTGTTATGTGTTTCCCATAATCTGCCCTATGTGTTTTTGTTTGTCGATCTAGAATTTTATCCTTTTAAACAATACAAAACCCACATCTCCCTTACCTTAGGACTAGTAGTCCCAAATGCCTCCGGGACTGATAGGATCGGGGCGGGTACTAGCATGCAATAAGTAACGAAACCATTTCGCGTTTAATACCTTAACAGGGTGGAAAAGGGTAGATATGAATATGATGACCGGTGCGCTAATGCCACGTGTAGCCCCTTTTTGAGGAGTGATTACTGGGTATTGCATTGATGTGATCCATATTATTTGCAAACCTAGGACCCCCTTCCCTTTATTTGTTTATTTATCACTTTTCAGAACTTTCAAGCTGTTTTCTTTTCTCAAAATTCGAAACCTTTCTATTTTCTTTAACTTATCTGCAAACTTTAATATGACAATCCCTCATATTTGAAGCTCTTATTTGCTTATTTGTTACTTGTATTTGAAGTCACAATTGTAACATGGTCGGGAACCACACTAGTGGATCTTGGGGGGTGCCTAATACCTTTCCCCCGAGATAATTTCTAGCCCTTACCCAAACTCTGGTTCTTCAACTCTAACCCTTCTTATTGTCCTAATGCACTTTAATCATTAGATGGCGACTATTCAAACTCCAAAAACCCAATTCCCAAAGGGAACGAGTTGTCCTCCCAAATGTCGTAAGTCCCAATTTTTCCTTTTAAGAAAAAGGGGGCATTCGACAAACCGTAGTATATTTATTAAACAGGGTTCCTAGTAAGGCCGTTCCAAAGACCCCTTTTGAACTGTGGACAGGAAGGAAACCTAGTTTAAAGCACCTGCATGTTTGGGGTTGCCCAGCGAAAGCTAGATTTTATAATCCACAAGAAAAGATATTAGATTCTCGAACAGTAAGTGGTTACTTTATTGGTTACCTAGAGAAATCTAAAGGGTATGTGTTTTACTGTCCAAACCATAGTTCGAGAATTGTTGAAATCGGTAATGGAAGATTCATTAATAATGGTGAGGTTAGTGAGAGTGTTGAAAAGCAAAGTGTGAAAATTAAGAGGTGAGGGTCAATATTTTATTACCCAGAAATGTGCCTACTTCCATACAAGTACCAAATATTATTTCAGCTGTTGAAGAACACTTTGACAACATTGAGAAATATCTGGATGAAGCACTTTATGAAGAAACTAACTGGCAACACAAATGAACCATAAGAAATGCCATTAAGAAAATATCAAAGGGTTAGAAAATCGGCTATTTCGAATGATTACTTGGTTTATTTGCAAGAGTCAGATTTTGACATTGGTCTTAATAATGATCCAGTTTCATTTTTACAAGCCATAGAAAGTAATGAGTCTGAAAATGGATTAATGCCATGAAGGAAGAGTTAAAATTCATGAAATACAATAAAGTCTGGGATCTTGTTGAATTGCTAGAAAGTTCTAAAAGAATCGGGTGTAGGTGGATCTTTAAGACCAAACGCGATTCAAATGGCAATATTGAGAGATACAAAGCCAGACTTGTTGCCAATGGTTAAACTCATAAAGGAGGCATTGATTATAAAGAGACTTTTTCACCGGTCTCAAAGAAAGACTCGTTAAGAATTATTAGGGCTTTGGTGGCTCATTATGATTTAGAGTTACACCAAATGGATATGAAAACTACATTTCTTAATAGAGATCTCGAGGAGGAAGTTTATATGGACCAACCAGAGGGTTTCGAAACTAAGGGAAAAGGTCAAATGGTGTGTAAACTGAATAAGTCAATATATGGACTTAAACAAGCCTCAGGACAATGGTATATAAAGTTTAATGATACCATAACATCTTTTGAATTTGTGGAAATACCGTTGATTGGTGTATATAACAAAAGATCAGTGGGAGAAAGTTTATATTTTTAGTCTTATATGTTGATGATATCCTACTTGCTGCAAATGATTTAGGCATATTGCGTGAGACTAAAGATTTTCTCTCTAAGAATTTTGAAATGAAAGATATGGGTAAGGCATCGTATGTGATAGGAATAGAAATATTCTATGATAGATCACAAGGATTATTGGGATTGTCTGAGAAAGGCTATATTCAAAGAGTTCTAGAAAGATTTAATATAAACAATTGTTCAGCAGGAATTGTTCCAATTCAAAAAGGGGACAAATTTAGTCTCATGCCATGCCCTAAGAATGATGTAGAATAAAACGAAATGAAATCAATTCCTTACTATTCTATTGTTGGTAGTCTGATGTATGCTCAGACTTGCACAAGATCGGATATTAGTTTTGCGGTCAGAATACTGGGAAGATATCAGAGTAACCCAGGAATTGATCGTTGGAAAGCTGCAAAGAAAGTTTTGAGGTACCTGAAATGAACGAATTATTACATGCTCATTTATAAGAGGTCCAAGCATTTAGAAGTTGTTGGATACTCGAATTCAGATTTTGCTGGATGTATTGACACTAGAAAATCCATGTTTGGTTATTTGTTCCAATTAACTGAAGGAGCAAAGAGTGCCAAATAGTCTGTCATTGCTATATCCACGATGGAAACAGAATTTGTGGCATGTTTTGAGGCCAAAATTCATGCATTATGGCTTCAAACTTTATTTCAGGACTTGGGGTTGTCAACACCATTACCAACCCACTGAAAATTTACTGTAATAATTCTACAACAGTACTCTTCTTCAAGAACGATAAGTACTCCAAAGGTGCCAAACATATGGAATTAAAGTACTTTACCGTCACGGAGAAAGTTCAGAAACAAAGAGTGTCACTTGAGCATATTAGAATAGATCTCATGATTGCAGATCCGTTAACGAAAGGTTTACAGCCAAAGATATTTAAAGAACATGTACATACAATGGGTCTTGGCTGTATTTATGACTGATGCATTTATGATGTTTTGACACTTTAAGCTCATTTATAAGTTTCTGATATACATTAATGATTTCCTGTTTCTCATAATGGTGTACACATTATGGCTTTGAGATATTACAGGATAAGTCTCAATAAGACATTATTGTGGACCATAATATTTTATAGCTTATAGACCTGGTACAATGAGTTGCTAATATTGTAGTATATGGAAGGGAGTATGTAGACAAATTATATATAACCGCCATAACTCACATTTAGTAGTTTATCGTATTATGGTATTTATGATGGACATTATAGAAGAGATTTGTTTATGCGCAACTAATGTTCCTATATTAAATATTAATATTATGTGATTATTGGGCCAAGTGGGAGAATGTAAGTTATTTTTCCTATGTCTGTGGCCCAATAGGTTAAGGCCCATAATTAATATTTAATTAATATCAAATCTCATCCGTCCGATTGGTTACTTGATGGACGTACCAGATTAAGTGAGAACCTCTATAAATTGGTCCCCTCCCCACCCATTAGGATTACCGTATCTTATTCTCTCTTTCATCACTAAAGTCGGCGGTAACGAAAGCTAGGTCAAGGGGCGAGAAATCAATTTCAATTAACGCTTTCGCTTCAAGCTAATGGATTCCGCTTCAAGTATATTTTTATGATGATTACATATAAGATTATCATGTTCAAGATCTTGGCAGAATTATAGTTTATGCTTACAAATATGTTTATCATAATTGAGTTTTTCTTTTCCTAGAAGTAAATTCTAAATCTCCCATATCTGACTAGTCCATTTTCTTAGAGGAAAATGTTTTGTATTTCTATAAATTAAAGATTCCTTCTTCTCATTCAGTAGCATGCACAATATACCTATAAGGGATTCGAGGGTCTTGTTTAGGGGTAGAACTATTCGGGACAAGTGTTAGTGTGACACTTGTGTTTGCCTCTTCGTGAGGTTGTTTTCTCGATATTTTGTACTCTCTTTATATAGTGGATTGCTCATCTCCAACCATGTACATAGGTTCCGAACCACGTTAAATGTTTGTGTTTCTTTTGTTATATTGTTTTTATTGTTTGATTTATCATCGTTCAACATTTGTTTTACTAGCTTCCGCATGACACCTAATTATTTCGATTCTAACGAGATAATCCAACGGAATGGATAAACTAGTAAGCATCGAATTATATCTAGATTCAAAGTTCGACGGCATTAGGGGCAGAGTAAGAGAATCTTTCTACTAGGTCTGCAAACTTCATCGAGGATGACCTGTACCTGAATGGTTCAGAAAATGAGTTAGAGATGGTCCCACAATACTTCTAATTTCTGAACTAAACATTTAAAAGAATTCCACTATTTATATAACTGATGGTGTAAATTGTTTTATATTATAATCTGTCTTATTTTTGTGTTATTAATTCTACATTTTATAGACGTTACCTGCAGTTATCTTTCATGTGGTCTGAGACTATGAAAATTAACTTTCAGACTAAGAGCGTCCGCTTTTGCTTCACAAATGTAAAAGTGATCTGAATGTTTTTTTCGGTTAAACTACTCAAAAAAGTTTCCCTTCAGCCAATTTGTTTGACCTAATTAACTATTAGTGGAAACACTATATTAAACAATTTGAATGAGTAATTATTATTTTTATTTTGGCAAACATACGTTCAGGAAGCAGTTAAAAGTTATGTGAAGTGATTTAACATGTTAAATCACATTCCAGATAGATATGGAGTAATGTAGCATATATATCGCAATTAAACTTTCTAATAATAAATTAAAGATTGTTGATTTAATTTGCTCGGTACGGAAATGATTCAAGCATTTATGGACTAATCGAAATAAAGAGTATGACAAACAAATTGAGAAGCATGGGACCGCTATATATGTTATGAATCTCCACTGATCCGAGCTAATGACGAAAATAAGTTATTATATAAAGAAAAAAAAATGATTTCGAAATCTTAGAAGGCTTTATTACGTCATATATGACATTTTAAAGATATATCAGCTAGACAAAATCTTGAAGTTTGTTGCTCACTCAAATCATTATGTGAGAAAATATACACTGATGTTTTTCATTTCAGTATACAGTTCGATACGATCAGATCAACTATTTTAGACCTCATGTTTCTTGTCTTTAATTATTGTTGTTTATAGAACTCTTGGTATAGCTTACATTTTGAGAATATTATTTTTAATGTATAATTTCGCCTTAAAATAGTACGTCACCATTAAATCAACAGCTCTCTGGTCCTCATATTATGTTCCGCATTATTATGGCTCAATTGGCAATTTGCGTCTGAAGATTTGTTGTTTGTGTTAGCCATTTCGCCAACAGTTGAGGGGCCATTATGGTTACAATAAGGAGGAAAAAAACAAACTCATCTAATTTTAAGAAGTCACTTTCTTTGGTTAGCAGCTAACATGGCAATGTCGATCCAACAGCCTCCGCATATCAGCGTTAGTATCAAAAAGAGTTTAATTAAAAACAATAGTAATGGTTGTTTGGCTTATTGTATTTGTTTTTTTCGGATTCTTTCACTTAAATATGCCAAAATCAATGCTCAATCTGGCTTAGCTTATCCTTATTCGAGAAATGACGTGCGACAACGACAATCTAACCAAAAACTTATCTGCAATGTTGAGCTTGCTGGGAAGATTAAAGATCATGAAATGTTTTTGCAATGCTTATTTAAGGGATTAATGAATAAAATACACCAAAAATGTACAGAAATTTTACACTATTATTGTGATTTAATATGTTGTAGCAAGTTATTAATCTATTTATTAGACAACTCTACTTATTATAGGCAGTTGTTATATTTATCATTTTATCATTTATATGATGAGACAGTGTAATACAGTTAACTTTGGTTGGAGCTAGATGACTATGGAAAATTAACACAAAGGTGAGCTGTATTTAGAAAAAATAGCATATGAACTATTTTCGTGAATCCAAAATCAAGGAACATAGTTTTACTGAGTAAATGAGCTGGAAATCATTAAGAGGTATTAATATTTCAAATTGAAAATACAAGTCCAACATGTAGGGAAATGACACCGAAAATAACACGGACTGGCTTGAGTCGTGCTAAGCTCTATCCTAAGAAATTATTTTAGCAATGTGAAATACAGGAATCAGCAAAATTAAATAATACACAAATCCAGAAGGAAAAAGTAAGACCAACTAATGTGTAATGTTGATTAAATATTATAGAAAATGAATTGGAAGTAAGAAGAGAGACGCATGAGAGGTGTGTATAGATGAATGGAATTGTCTTGTGAAAAGATCAATTTATAGGCAAAAATAGTCAAGTTTTGTCTTACCATTTGTCAAGGCTCTTTGCCATTTGTCAAGGCACTTTACATGCATCTTGCCAAATATCTTGTCTTCTTGAAGGCCTAAACACTTGGCCAAAGAAACTTTAAAATATTGCCACACAACAAATAGGAGCGATCTTGAGCTAATTAATAGTCCCGATAAGGTGGCTAGCTAGGCTCCAATTCTCCAAACATGAATGAATCCAACTTCAAAGTAGCAGTCCATCAAGAAGTATATTGATAATAAGGGAGTCCTTTATTTAGTATCTTTTCTTTTTAAATTTTTAGGGCCCAAAATCATGTAAAACTTCTCAAACCTCTTTTCCTATTTTATGCAACTATGAGGCTACTTAGGGGCCGTTTGATAAGATGCATTAGATAAAATAATTCATGCATTAGTTTTGCGTATTAACAACACATTATTTGGTACACATTTTAAATATATACATTAGTTATACACTCTATTTGGTATTATCTTATGCCAATAGCAGACCTAGAATATTTAAGTCATGGGTGCTGAACTATTATTTAGTTGGAAATTACTATTAAGACTGGGTGCTTAAGTATATATTTGTAAGAATTACTAGCTTTTTATATAAATAATAGTTCATTACTCCAAAAGTAATGGGTGCTTGAGCACCCATAACCATCAACGTGCATCCGCCATTGTCCTATGCATAACTAATGCATAGAAAATATGGTATTAACAATGCAATGGATTTCAATACTTGCATTAGCTAGTTAAAGACAAATTTATTCTTCAAAATTTATGCTTAATTAAAATATGCTATTATATTAATGCAAGTTTGAAATCATCTAAATAGTGAGAGGAAAATTATATCCGTAGTAAATAAATAAATATTTAGCATATATTTTTTTTTAATAAATATTCAGTTCTCTATACGTCAATATAGGTAGACAAATGAAATAATTATTTAAAACTTTTTCCATATAAAAATATTCCTCAACATATGTTTCTTTTAAAAAGATATAGTGATTGACTGGTTTGAGGGCATTTTTGTAAACAATCAATTCTTTTAGAAATTGTGTAATGTTTTAATACATCAAACCAAACTATTAATAAGAAATATATCAGCATGACTAATGCAAGCATAACTAATACTAACATTACTAATACACTCTATTCAACATTATTCTTTATGCACCCTAACAAACGACCCCTTACAAATGTTATTATATATATATATTTTTTAAGAAGACATGTAAAATATAGTAACTCAGTACACCAGTAAATAAAACATTAAAATTCTTTATAAGTTCATTTTCTTGCGCTCAAATTTTAATTGATTATGAAATATCACCTTCGCCCTTAGTTAAGGGCTAATTGTTTTTTTTTTTTTTTGGGCATCTAGCTCCTCGGTATCTCTACCCTAGGACCTAGGATATTAGGCCTTTTTGTCACATTTCAATGAAAAGAAAATTCCAGAAAATGACACAGCTTAACGTGGAGGTTATCCAGAACCACGATAGGACCAACCTTAAAACATCATGTCAGGGAATCGCACATTAAACTACAGTGCTTATTTAATTTTTAAATTTTCCTTAAAGTGAGGCGAGTTCGTGCAGTGATAGTACAGTAACAAATTGCTTAGCATAATTTATCATCCCGGTTTTACTCCAAATGCACTCAAACAAGGAATACAAGAGGTGATCTTCGCAAAACTGCAACATCAAATATTCCATAAAGAAGAAAAAGATTATGAATATATATTTATATATATATATATATGTGCAGATCAAAGATAGACAAAATTGTGAGGCCTCATTCTCGTTGAGAAAAAAAATACAACCTGAGCTTATAACAAATAAATGTCAAGAATTAGTCTCGTCAAGTTCTACGTCTTGATATAAATCCTCCTACATATTAATACATCATTTGCACGAAGATTCGACAGTCCGGTGCAAGAGCATAGATCTACAAAGAGGGCAAGTGAATTGTCCCCTTTCCACCCATCTCTCAATACAATCCATGTGAAATACATGCTTACACCTCGGTAATTCACAAACCACATTTTCTTTCTCATACTCCATCAAACAAATGGAGCAACTTTCCTCTACTTCCCCATCGTCGATGCTGCTCCGGCCCTGAACATCGGCGAATCTACTGGCCGGAAGTTTCAGGTCACAGCAGGTTGGAACATAGATAGCTGCTTCATTGATTGGCCGAGGATATGGATAATACATCAAAAATTCCAACATCTTTTGCATGAACTGTTGTATTTGGTAAAATGGAATCCATAAACAAGTGTAGATTACGATTGTAATAACCGAAATATGCGATTGTGCTGTTACTACTGAGCTTATCATTTTTCTCACTCTCTTTCTATCTTTTTCAAATTTCTCTTGGCTTTTTTTTTTCTCTCTGTTGAATATGAGATGATGAAACAGAAGAAACGAGATGATCTATTTATATAGAAAGTGGATTATAATGTCTAACTGCCATAACTTTGCAATGCAGTTATGTAATTAAGGGTTGACATTGACTTTTGGAGGTCGTGGGAGCAAAACCAAAAGTTATTTAAGAATTTATTTGTCTAGAGTTTACATAGGTTTTTGTCAAATATTATTAATATGGTATTATGATTATTATATCTGGGTTTAATATTAAAAAGGTACTAAGGCCGGCGCCGACCCTACACGTACCCCAATGTTTGTAATTTGTAAATGTCAGAGCAAATCTGATTGTCACGCTACACAAGTCGATGAATTCTAATCAGCGGTGTTCCTGGCAATTATTTGCGCTGTGATCTGCTAATTACTAGGCGAAAATTGTGTGATTAAGCGTGTATACCTCACAATTAAGTAAGAGGGTGTTTGGCTAAGCTTATAAGCTGGTCAAATTAGATTATAAATACTTTTTGGCTTATCTACGTGTTTGGTAAAATTAAAAGTGTTTATAAGTTAGTGCTTATAAGCCAAAAATAAGCCAAAAGTCATAAGTTGGTCTCCCCCAACTTATCAAATTTCAGCTTACAAACACTTTAGGTTTGACCAAAATATTTACTATTCTATCCCTAAAATACTTCTTTTTAAACAAAACTCTTTGTATACCCAATTTTTTAGCTGCTTATTATTAATTTCAGCACTTTTATCCAAACACGTAACTGCTTATTTTAAATCAGCTTCAGCACTTAAAAATATTTTTCAGCACATATGCTTATCAGCTACTCTAAATCAGCTAAGCCAAACGGGCTCTAAATCTTAATTAGACAAATCCTAAGTCCTAACATTAGTTGCGCGATTCGCAATAATTACGAGGTTACATGATATTATTAATAGCCCGTTTGGTCAAAGCTTCTCCAAAGCCAGAATTTCTTTTTTCGAGAAATTTTTTTTTCAAAGTTGAAGAGTTTGACCAAGCTTATAGAAAAAGAAAAAAGTTTGAGTTGCACAAACAGTTTTAGAAAAGCAGAAAAATGTAGTTCTCCCAAAAGCGTTTTTTTGAAAGCACTCTTGATAAAAATATAATTAGAAGCAATTTTTAAAAGTTTGGTCAACTACTAATTGCTGCTCAGAAGTAATTTTCAAATTAATTAGCCGAACACAAATTGTTTCACACCAAAAATACTTTTAAAAAAATTACTTTGGAGAAAAAAGTATTTTTCAAAATAAGTTGATTTTAAAATCTAGGCCAAACAGGCTATAAGTATTGCGTGCTATTTTCTTCGTAAATATTTTTCTATTCGGAACTTTAAATGGGGCAAATTCTAGCAGTATCTACTTAATTCAGGCAAAAATAGAAGGTTTACATAATCACTTGATGTTGATCACTATCATGTATTATTCCAATCCATATTATTTGTCTATTAAATCTTTTCTACACCTCTTAAAAAAATAAGTAGTAGTCGTAATCACAAGAATATTTTTCAATTATCATTTGTCTCTCTCAAAAGCGTCTCATTTTATTAGCACTTGGAGCAATTAGTTGAATTTGAAGAAATAAAGATTTTTGAAAATATTTTAAAGCATACACTTCAATTTGTCAAAATGATCAATATTTAGGATAAGCTGGAGTATACTTTCTTTACGAGTACCTTCTATTTCTAGGAGAAATATTCATAGTGAAAATGAAGCGAAAAATACCTTGTAAAGAAGGAACTATTATTAGTATTCTCGCGATGCGCAGACACAAATCATATCAAATTATGATGTATACTGTTTGAATCATGTACAAATAATCTTAAAATATAAACCTCTAAGATAAAAATTATATATTCATTAGATATTAATTAAGAAGCATGATATGAAATTATTGTTCAAATATCGTAGTCGACAACCTATTTTTTTTTTTCTATATTTGTAGCAACCTAACCCCTTGATTTTAATACTTGTATTTCGTTTTGATGTCAATCTTAAAGAATACTGAACATATCATGTTGCGATCGGTCTTTTTTTAGCACATTAAATCATATTATTTTAACAAAATTCTTACAATCACTTTATTTTTATCTAAAAGTCAAATAATTCTTATTCATCACATCATTTTTACGCAAATTCGTTTGTCTTTTTGTTCTTTACTTATAGTTATTATATTATTTATTATTTCATATTATTATACTATCATATAATCTTTTATTAGCTTAATAATTAATTTAATGTCTTGCTTATTATCCTTTTAATAATCTTTAATAAATATAAAAATTTATTCTTGAAATTTAATATATTTTATGCTTGTACCCTCTTACTCGAAATTCGTCAATCATTTAAATCTATCAATAATATTTTTAAATATAATTGAATTATTTAATTAATTTATTAATTTAAAATATAAGTATCCTCACAATACCTCTTTTTTTTATACATTCTCTTCCCTACTATAAATTTTAATTAGTTTTTATATTAATGTTTTACCTCAAAAGTAATATCACATTTTATTTTAAATAGTAACTTTGAATTAGTCTAAAATATTAATACATAAGTTCTTTGATTATGATGTTCAAAATGTGTTCAGTTTTCTTATAATTGTTTTTATATTAGATGCACTTAATTTTTTTCTTTTTTAGTTTTAAGATATAAATTTAAATTTAAATTTTATTAGTAAAATTACCTATAATAGAAATTTATTTTGTATTTCTAATTTTTTATTTTATACTTAGAATAATATTTTCTTAATTATTTGAAAATATTATATTTAAATATTTTAGTGATATTTTCACTATCATTTTATTTTTTACGTAATATTTCTACAAATAAAAAAATTATGAACTAAAAAAATCTCATCTCAAATTCAAATAATTCTTATCATCTATTTTCTAAATTGGATCACATTTTAAAAATATCTATGTTATGCTTTCAAATTTAAACTAACTGCACTAAATTCAGTTATTAATCCTAGAAAACTATTTTTTTAATTATTTGATCATATTATATCTAAATGTTATAGTCATTGTCATTTTATTTCTTTACGTAAATTTTCTTTATTTTTTAGTTTTAAGATACGAGTATAAGGATAGGGATGACAAAATGGGACTAGCAGAGGTATTTATTAGGCTATTCTGCCTTTTTAAAATTTATTTTTATCAATTTTTTGATTTTCTATATATAAGACTTTAATTTCGTGGTATTATCCAAAGTTTGAGCATTCTCATCATAATTTTAAGAACTTTTTAGTCTGAAATTCAAATAGTCGTTTACGTTTCTAATTGTAAATTTTTAATAATTTTCTTAAACTTTGATATTTTTTTTATCTAATATATAGTCTTATTACGTTTCATGTGTCTTTTCATTAACTTGTAACTTTATTTTATATCATTATTCACTATTATTCTTTAATATATTATAGATAAATTTATAATTTCTTTAATCATAAAATAAATATTTATTTTGTTAAATAAATATTGCTCGAAAATTTTAAATTATTTAAATTTGTTATAATATTTTTAAGTATTGCATAATTACTTTATTTTATTTTCTAAACTTATGCTTTATAAATATTTTTACACTGTCTCTAATTTATTTTTATTATTTAATATTTTTTGTTTTTGATTTTATCTATTAGACTTGAGTTACGTGGACTTTTCCATATCGTGACCTTTCTTATCATAATATTAAAAAAAATCATCTCAAATTTAAATAAGTTTTACCCTTTTTTCTCTATTATAATGTCTCGACCCACACTTCCCACTTTCGGGAGTCGTGATGGCGCCTACTAGTGAAAGCTAGACAAGTCACTTATCTTACTCCTTTCATTTTTAATCCATTAACAATTATAATTAATATTTATAAACAACGTAAATTAATAGAGCCGAAGAATGAAAATTTGACAATTTAGCTAATATCAATACGAATCCATAACATAAACTACCCAGAACTGGCGTCATAATCTCACGGACTATCTAAGAAAACTACAAATAAAGTCTGAACAAGAAAGTACATGTCTGACTCTGAAATAGCATAGAATGGATGAAAACTAGATAGGGAGGGGATGCCAAGGCCTGCGGATGCTGCAGGACTACCTCGGGTCTCCTGAGGGACTGAAGGCAGCAACCCCAAGCTACGGTCTGTATGCTCCAATACCAAGATTTGCACAAAAGAGTACACAGTATAATATCAGCAAAACCGACCCCATGTGCTGGTAAGTGTCGAGCCTAACCTCGACGAAGTAGTGACGAGGCTAGGACACAACAACCAATAACCTGCAACTAAACAATATCTAACAGAACAGCAGTAATGGTATAATACAGTCAAGGTACTTGAACCAAAGCAGCAAGAAGTCAATATAAACAGGCAATAAGTGCACGGCATCACCCTTCGTGCTTTTACTCTCGATCCTCACCAATGCAATCAAATCATTAAAATATGCACGGCATCACCCTTTGTGCTTTATCTCTCTTCCTCACCTCTATAAGTATTAGAAATGTGCACGGCATCACCCTTCATGCTTTATCTCTCTTCCTCAACATATGCATCAATATCAATAAAAATGTACATGGCATCATCCTTCGTGCTTTATCACTCTTTCCTCACCAAATGCATAAATATAAATGTGCACGTCATCACCCTTCGTGCTTTATCACTCTTTCTTCACCCAAACAATACCATAATATCCCAGCAAGGGAATCAACGACAAGAATAAACATATCCTAGCAAGGGAATCAACAATGAGAAATAAGTGCATCCCGGCAAGGGAATCAACTATAACCAAACATGTACCAACACTTAACTTCACAATCAAAACCTCAACTGGAGCCAATGCTCAACAATAAACAAATATCACAAGTTAACCATATGTCTTACTCAACACGGAGAATCAACAATTTAAGCAATTCTAGTACTCATTAAGAAATACAACAATTACAATTCAAGACTCACGGGCATGCTTGACACTGATGTACAGATACTCGCCACACCTATATGTCGTACACTATACTAGTACATAGCAAATAAGGCACAATACCTATTTTCTCAAGCTAAGATTAGACTAAATACTTACCTCGAAGTTACGAACACAATTTAAGCCTCAACTACCACTTTACCTCTTGTTTCCACCACCAATTCGCTTGTATCTAGTCAAAATTTACTTAACGATATCAATAAATATTAAATTATTCAATTCCAATGCATGAAAATAGGTTTTTCAATATTTTCCCAAAAAATTCAAAAATCGACCCCGGGCCCACATGGTCAAAACCTGAGGTTCAAACCAAAACTCGATTACCCATTCACCCATGAGCCCAAATATGCAATTAATTTTGAAATTCAACCCCAAAACGAGGTCTAAATTCCAATTATTCAAAAAGCTCTAACTCTACCCAAATTCCTAATTTCTACCATAAAAATTGTTGGAGGAAGATTGATGAAATGCAATGGGAAACCGAAAGAAAAAGGTTTAGAATCATATACTAATGCTTTAGGGAAGAACTTGTCTCTTGAAAATCGCCTCAATGCTCTCTAGTTTTGAAAATATGAAGTAAATGGGTTCTGCCCGTTTTTGCTACTGTTTTAAAAATGACTGGGCAGGCCTTCATCACGTTTGCGATGGGCCTATCGCGTTCGCGATGGGTCAGGCCTGTTAGATCTAATTTGAATGATGCAAATTATATATTTCTGCAGGAAATCAATCAGAGAAGATCAAGAAATCAAGGAGCTACTACGAGAATGCTGAAGTCAATCTAGATGCTTAAGGAAAGAAATCAATCAGAAAAGATTACAAATCAATCGGCAAGGATCATGGACAAATGCAATGGAAAGAATCTTTGCAAACCTAAACTTAAGCCAACAATCAAGGCCAGCACATTCAATCGAGATTCTGTAAGAAGATTAGCTAAGCTACAAATTGTGGAAAGACCAACAATCGAGGAGTAAACCCTCATCATCAATAGCTGTAGAAGGAAAACGATCAATTGCAATAAATCTCCTCTCATCAAAGAAGAGCAACTGTCACGACCCATTTTCGAAAATAGATCGTGATGGCACCCAATACCATTATCAGGAAAGCCAACGCGGAAAATGTGCTTTATTTCTCATTTTTACTTTTGCCCAAAATAAGTACAGAAGTTTATAAAGCTCAAGTCAAATTAGAAATTTAAAATTATGTGACAAAATAGTTACACATCCCCAAAAAATGATAGTCTACTAACGTGTGTGCCAAGACCTGGTGTCACAAGTAATGGGCAACAGAGAATATACAAAATAATAAAACTATTCTACTGTCTCAGATAGAATAAATAGCAAAAGTAAGGAAAAGACTCTACCAAAGTGTTGAACGCCGCAGGAAGGGAGCAGCTCACCGTGGAACTCTCAAGCTATGAATTAGGGGTGCGCACCAAACTGATAGGTAGATGTACCTGCCTCAGATCCTGTACAATTAAGTACAGAAGTGTAGTATGAGTACATAAACAATATATACCCAGTAAGTATCCCGTCTAATCTCGAAGAAGTAGAGACGAGAGGTCGACTTGACACTTACTAGTGTCAGATAATATAATAAAGTGTTCTGCTAGGCATGACAGTTACAATAAAACAACAACATGCATCAAGGTGTAATAAGTCATGTCCTCAACAATTTCACAGTTATCCGTACACATTTCAAGTATTTAGCAGAACAATTCATGGATAAGATTTCATATATATATAAGTCTCATGCGCACATCATGCCGAGGTCGACGGCCCGATCCAACAGAATATAAACTGTGCACTGCCAGATGGTCGAATGAAGCGAACCATAGATGCATCTCTTTCTACCGAGGCGATCAGCTCGATCCACAAATGTCAATTAATATAAAAAATCACACGAATGCGCATTTATTTCCAAATAAATTCATAAAGTGTCCAACAAGTATATATATTCACTTATATTCCTTCCAGATTTCTAACATATCCTAAGTGATCACATTAGCAATAAAATATAGTTACATTCACAAATATATCATGATATAAGTCCTAGACTACCCGGACAATTAACATGATAGTAGCTACGTACGGACTCTCGTCACTTAGTGCGTACGTAGCCCCCGCATTTAGTAGTAATTACTCAGTTATTATACCTATGGGGACAATTCTCTCTTACAAGGTTAGAAAGGAGACTCACCTAGTACCAAGTGCACTTCCAATGCCAAGAACAAGCCCTAACCCTTAATTCGGAGCCGAACGATCCCAAACTAGTTAAATGAGGTAGGAACTAATCAATATAAGCTAACAAAATCAAATTCTAACTATTTAAGCAATTTCCCAATCATTAACACAAGTTTCTTACAATTCGACCCCGGGCCCACGTGCCCGGATTCCAAAATTTTTCGAAGGAAGTTGTTCCCTATAACCTAAGGATCAATAATATACCATTTCTAGTTCATTGCATAACAAATTTCGTGGTAAAATCTAAGTTTTATTAAAACCCTAGGTCTAGTTCTAACCCCTTGATTTCTTCACATCTCTAGGTGTTAATCTACCCAAAACTCGAGGGCTAAACTTAGAAATAAGGGGGATGAACTTACCTCACAATGTTATGTGAAAATCCCTTCTCAAAAGCTCAAAAATCGCTCAATACCTGTGTGCCAAACGGTCAAAAATGGCTGGAGCTCGAATTAAATGAAGCTCATTGCCCCAACAGTTTTCGCTTCTTCGGTCAGGGGACCTCATCTGCGGTCCCGCTTCTGCGAGAAAACGTCCGCACCTGCGGAACAGGCCAAGAGGAGCTGAGACCGCTTTTGCGGTCCTTTGGATGCTTCTGTGATTTTGCCTGGCCTTCCCCTTGGCCGCATCTGTGACAGATGGACCGCACCTGCGGTCTCGCACCTGTGGTCCACCAACCGCAAGTGCGGTTATGACAGAAGCAACAGCTTCAACCCTTCTAAAAATTTTCCACTTCACTCGAACCTCGTCCGATTGATGCTCGGGGCTCCCTGTCCCCATACGAACATATCAACAAGTCAGAAATCACGAAACAAACCTACTCAAACCTTCGGAACGCCCGAAACAACGCTAAATCTAAGAACTACCCCCTAAAACCAATTGAATCAAACTTACGAACTTTAAGTTCTTAGTTTCCCTCTAACGGGCCAAAACGCCCTTAAACTACTCGGATTGACACCAAATTTTGCGGGCAAGTATTAAATATTATATCGAACCTATACTGGGCTTCAGAATCAACATACGAGCCAAATAGCAATGTGATTAATCAATAATTAGTTTCTTTAAATCCATAGAATTTCAGTTTAAAAATTTCAAATAAAAATTCATTACTCAGGCTAGGGACCTCGAAATTCGATTCCGAGCATAAGTACAAGTCCCATATTTTTCTGCGGACCCTCTAGAACCGGTAAAACATAAATTCAGGCCCGTTTTCCCAAATTGTTGACCAAAGTCAAACTTAGCATTTTAAGAAAATCCTAAAGAGTCAAATGTGCATATTTCAATCCAAACTCTTCTAAATCCCGAACGAATCATCCTCGCAGGTCGTAAATTAGTTAAAGTAAGCACAGAGAGTTTTATTATGGGGAACAGGGTTCTAAAAAGTCAAACGACCGGTCGGGTCATTACATCCTCCACCTCTGAACAAACGTTCGTCCTCGAATGGACATAGAAAAGTACCTGAAATGCTGAATAAATGAGGGTATCTGCTCCTCATGTCCTCCTCGGACTCCCAGGTCACCTCCTTGACCGGTTGGCCCCTCCACTAGACCCTCATTGCAGAAATCCTCTTGGACCTCAACTGGAGATCCCGTCAATCAATGATGGAAATTGGCTCCTCCTTATAACCCAAACTCTCATCCAGCTGAATAGTACTGAAGTCTAACACATAGGATAGGTCGGGATGATACTTCCGAAGCATCGATACATGAAAAATCGGATGAACTCCCGATAAGCTACGGGGTAAGGCAAGCTCATAGACAACCTCCCCAACTCATCTCAACACCTCGAAGGGGCCAATAAACCTTGGGCTCAGCTTGCCCTTCTTCCCGAACCTCATAATACCCTTCATTGGCGAGACTTTAAAGAGAACCTTCTCGCTAACCATAAATGATACATCGCGCGTATTCTGATCCACATAACTCTTCTATCTGGACTGAGCCGTGCGAAGCCTTTCATGAATCAACTTCACCTTGTCCAAGGCATGCACCAAATCAGTACCGTATAACCTAGCCTCACCCGACTCAAACCACCCGATAGGAGAACGACACCGCCAAACGTACAAGGCCTTGAATAGGGCCATCTCAATGCTGGACTGATAGCTTTTGTTGTACGCAAACTCTGCCAGGGGAAAGAACTGGTCCCACTGCCCCCTAAAGTACATCACACAGGCTCTAAGCATATCATCTAGAATCTAAATCGTCTGATCGGACTGTCCGCCGGTCTGAGGATGGAATGCTATGCTAAGCAGTACGCGGGTCCCCAACTCACTCTGAATAGCTCTCCAGAAATAGGAAGTGAACTGAGGGCCTCTGTCTAATATAATAGAGACTGGCACACCGTGCAATCGGACTATCTCCCGAATGTAAATCTGAGCATAACTCTCTGATGTATAAGTAGTCGCCACTGGGATGAAGTGGGCCAACTTGGTCATCATATCAACAATGACCCATACTGAATCAAACTTCCACAAGGTCTGCGGCAACCCAACTACGAAATCCATGGTAATGCGATCCCACTTCCACTCTGGTATAGGCATCTGCTGAAGTAGGCCACCCGGCCTCTTATGTTCATAGTTGACCTGCTTGTAATTCAAATACCTAGCCATATACTCCACTATGTCTTTCTTCATCCTCCACCACCAATAATGCTGCCTCAAATCGTGATACATCTTCGTGGCTCCTGGATGGATGGAATACCACGAACTGTATGCCTCCTCTACTATCCTCTCCCTCAGGCCATCAACATTAGGAACACATAGACGAACCTGGAGCTGCAAAACACTATCCTCTCCAATAGAAACCTCCTTGGCGCCACCCTAAAAGACCATCTCTCTGATAACTGCCAAATGTGGATCATCAAACTGTCGGGCCTTTATCTCCCCCAACAATGAAGACTGAGCCACCATACACACAAGAACCTGGCTGGGCTTCAAAATGTCTACCCTCACTAGTTTGTTAGCCAAGGATTGAATGTCCCAAGCTAGTGGTCTCTCCTCTGCTGGAATGAATATCAAGCTACCCATACTCTTTGCCTTCCTGCTTAAGGCATCCGCGGCTACGTTCGCCTTTCTCTGATGATAAAGAATGGCGATATCATAATCCTTCAGTAACTCAAGCCACATGTGCTGCCTCAAATTAAGATCCCTATACTTGAATAAATGCTGCAAGCTGCGATAATCAGTATAAAACTCTCATGACGTCCCATACAGGTAGTGCCTCCATATCTTAAGAGTATGAACAATCGCTGCCAACTCCAGATCGTGCACAAGATAATTTTTCTCATGAATCTTCAGCTGACGAGAGGAATAGGAAATAACTCACCCCTCCGACATCAATACACAACCCAAGCCAACGCGTGAAGCATCACAATATACCGTATACATCCCTGAACCAGAAGGGAACATAAGAACTGGTATTGTAGTCAAGGTTGTCTTGAGCTTCTGGAAGCTCGCCTCACAATCATCGAACCAATGGAAAGGAGCACCCTTCTGGGTCAATCTAGTCAAGGGTGATGCAATAGATGAAAAGTCATACACGAACCGCCTGTAATAACCTGCTAACCCCAGGAAACTCCTGATCTCGGTCACTGAAGTAGGGCGTGGCCAACTCTGAACTACCTCAATCTTTTTTGGATCCACCTTAATACCCTGTCCAAACAAAATATGTCCCAAGAATGCCACTGACTCTAGCCAAAACTCATACTTGGAGAACTTAGCATATAGATTCTACTCTCGCAAGGTCTGAAGCACTACTCTCAGATGCTACTCGTGATCCCCCAGGCTACATGAGTATATCAAGATGTCATCAATGAAGATGATGACGAAGTAATCAATATATGGCCTGGACACCCTGTTCATCAAGTCCATGAATGCTGCCGGTGCATTAGTTAAGCCGAAAGATATCATTAGAAACTCATAATGGCCATATCTAGTCCGGAATGCAGTTTTTGGGACATCCGAGTCCCGAATCTTCAACTGATGGTAAAACAACCTCAAATCGATCTTAGAGAACACCCTAGCACCTTGCAAATGGTTGAACAAATCATCGATACGAGGCACCAGATACTTATTCTTGATGGTAAATTTGTTCAATTGACGGTAATCAATGCACATCCACATAGTCTCGTCCTTCTTCTTCATAAATAACACTGGGGCACCCTAAGGTGATATGTTGGGCCTAATAAACCCCTTTGCTAAAAACTCCTCAAACTGCTCCTTCAATTACTTAGGAGACATATGGTATGGTTGGATGTATATAGGCTGGGTGCCTGGAGCCAAATCAATACAAAAATCAATGTCACGATCCGATGGCATGCCAGGAAGATCAGAAGGAAACACATCGGCAAACTATCGAACTACTGGAACTGAATCAATCGTCGGAGACTCTACGGTGGTGTACCGAACATAAGCCAAGTATGCCAAACACCCCTTCTCGATCATTTGCCGAGCTTTCAGGAAAGAGATAACCCGACTAGGTGTATCAACTATGGAACCCTTCCACTCCAACCCTGGCAATCCTGGTATCGCTAAAATAACAGTATTGGCATGGTAATCTAGGACGGCGTGATAATGGAGATAACTAATCCATGCCCAAGATAATCTCGAAATCGATCATGTCAAGCAATAAGAGATCTGCTCTAGTCTCAAAACCACATAATGTAACCATACAAGAGTGGTAGATCCGGTCTACAACCACAGCGTTACCCACAAGAGTGGACACATGAACAGGAGTGCCCAAAGGTGTAGGAGGAATAACCAAGAAACGAGCAAACAAAGATGATACATATGAATAGGTGGACCCTGGATGAAACAATACTGAAGCATCTCTACTACAGATGGAAATAATACCTGTGACAATGGTATCTGAGGCCAATGCATCTGGACTAGCCGGAAAGGCATAGAATTTGGCTGGAGCACCGGTTGACTGGCCTCCACCTGACTAAGCATCAGCTAGATGACCTCTCCCTGTCTGACCTCTACCTCTAGGACGGCCCCTACCAGTCTTCCCTCCACCTCTAGGTGGTAGGGTAGCAGGTGCTAAAATCATAGGCTACTGACCCTACTGTGCGGCCTTGCCCTGAAGCCTGGGGTAGTATCTCCTCATATGACCATGGTCTCCGCACTCGAAATAGCCCCACGTTGCGGCGGCCTGTTGCCCTGATGGCTAACCCTGATGGCCTGTACCCACTAGAAGAAGCCTGGATAGCTGATGGGCGGTATGAACTATCTGCCATAGCACTGAAATAAGAATCAGAAGAACCCGGAGGACCTGAATACCTACCGGAGGAACCCTGAATAGCTGGTGGGCAATGAGAACTCTCTGGCATGGCGCTGAAATAGGGGCATGCTGGAGTACCCCAAGCAGGTGATGGCACTGAATATGGGTGCCTGCTGGGTTGCCCCCTCCCAAACTGGCCCTTGCCCCAAGTCGGAGCACCTCTGAACTCTCCGGGGAACCTATCCCTCTTATCCTGCTGCATCTGCTCCCTACCCCTTAGATAGTAACCCTTAATCTTCCGAGCAATCTCTACTACTAACTGATAAGGAGTCCCCATATCTTCCTCTAGGACCATGTTGGCCCTCATGCCAGAATGCCACCCTACAACAAACCTCCGCACTCTCTTTGCATTAGTAGGAAGTATCATCAATACATGGCAGGATAGCTCAGAAAACCTCGCCTCATAATCGATCATGGACATCTAACCCTACTCTAGCTGCTCAAATTGATACCGCAACTCTTCCCTCTCATAAGGTGGAATATACCTGTCCAGAAATAATTGCGTGAACTGACTCTAAATGATAGGAGGAGAACCTGCTGGTCTGCCCAGAACATAAGACTGCCCCCATCTGCGGGCCCTGCCCTCTAGCTAAAAAGTAGTGAAGTCAACCCTATGTGACTCCAATATCCTCATGTTGTGCAGTCTGTCCCTGCACCTATCAATGAAGTCCTGATCATCCTCATGGCGCTCACCCCCAATGACAGGAGGGTGAAGTCTAGTCCATCTGTCCAACAGCTTTTGCGGGTCACCATCCATAGCTGGTTTGGGCTCGGGTATCGCTGCAGTAACTGGCTGAGGCACATCTGTGGGTAGAGCACCCGGAGTCTGATACACTGCAGCTGCGTGCCTAGGAGCCTGAGCAGTAGGTGTATGTGCTCCCTTCTTTCCTGTTATGTAGCTGGATCTGCAGGAAATAGACCAGCCTAAGTCATAGTGTCCATGAATCATAGCATATGACCCATGACCTCCTGGAATCCCGGTGCTCTCATAAAGTCTGGGGGGGTAGGCTAAGCTGCGGGCACCTCGCCCTGCTCCTCGATGATAGGATCTCCCACAGGATCTGCTGGTGGTACTATTGGGATAACTCTAGGGTGCCCTCGTCCCCTACCTCGGGCCGGTGCCCTCTCGTAGGCCTCTACCTCAGCCTCTCGCAACGGGGGGAGCAACTTCTCCCGAGTCTGGAACATCAGTCGTGCATTTCCTCACCATCTATGAGAGAATAGAAGGGGAAATTTAGTATACCAACCACTACACGATAGGAAATGAATAAAGAGTAGTTTTTCCTAATACCCTATAGCCTCTCGAAGATAAATACAGACGTCTCTGTATTGATCCGCAAGACTCTTTTAGGTTTTCCCATGACTCGTGAGACCTACGTGAACCTAGTGCTCTGATACCATGTTGTCATGACTCATTTTCGAAAATAAATCGTGATGGCGCCCAATACCATTATCGGGAAAGCTAATGCGGAAAATTTGCTTTAGTTCTTATTTTTACTTTTACCCAAAATAAGTGCGAAAATTTATAAAACTCAAGTCAAATTAGAAATTTACAATAATGTGACAAAATAGTTACACAACCCCAAAAAATGATAGTCCACTAACGTGTGTGCCAAGACCGTGTGTCACAAGTAATGGGCAACTAGTAGACAGTACAAAATAATAAAACCATCCTACTGTCTGAGATAGAATAGGCAGCAAAAGTAAGGAAAAGACTCGATCAAATTTCTGAATACCACATGAATGGAGCAGCTCACCGTGGAAGTCTCAAGCTATGAATCAGGGGTGCGCATCAAACTGATAGCCAGATGTACCTGCCTGAGATCCTATACAATTAAGTACAGAAGTGTAGTATGAGTACATAAATAATATTTACCAAGTAAGTATCCCATCTAATCTCGAAAAAGTAGAGACGAGATATCGACTTGACACTTACTAGAGTCAGATAGTATAATAAAGTGTTCTGCTAGGCATGATGGTTACAATAAACCAACAACATGCAGCAAGGTGTAATAAGTCATGTCCTCATAAATTTCACAATTATCCGTACACATGTCAAGTATTTAGCAGAACAAGTCATGGATAAGATTTCACATATACATAAGTCTCATGCGCATATCATGCCGAGGTCGACGGCCTGATCCAACAGAAAATAAATTGTGCACTACCAGAGGGTCAAATGGCGGGAACCATAGATGCATCTATTTCTACCAAGGCGATCGGCCAGATCCACAAAAGTCAATTAATATTAAAAAAATCACATGAATGCGCATTTATTTCCAAAAAAATTCATACAAGTGTCCAACAAGTTATATATTCGCTTACATTCCTTCCCAGATTTCTAGCATATCCTAAGTGATCACATTAGCAAGAAAATATAGAGACATTCAAAAATATAGCATGATACGGGTCCTAGACTAGCCGGACAATTAACGTGACAGTATCTAAGTACAGACTCTCGTCACTTAGTACGTACACAGCCCCCGCATTTAGTAGCAATTACCCAATTATTATACCTATGGGGACAATTCTCTCTTACAAGGTTAGAAAGGAGACTCACCTTACTCCAAGTGCACTTCCAATAGCAAGAATGAGCCCAAACCCTCAATTTGGAGCCGAACGATCCCAAACTAGTTAAATGAGGTAGGAACTAATCAATATAAGCTCACAAAATTGAATTCTAACTATTTACGCAATTTCCCAATCATTAACACAAGTTTCTTAAAATCCGACCCTAGGCCCATGTGGCTGGATTCCGAAATTTTTTCAAGGAAGTTGTTCTCTATAACCTAAGGATCAATAATATACCATTTCTAGTTAATTACATGACAAATTTCGTGGTAAAATCTAAGTTTTATTAAAACCATATGTCTAGCTCTAACCCCTTGATTTCTCCATATCTCTAGGTTTTAATCTACCTAAAACTCGAGGGTTAAACTTAGAAATAAGGGGGATGAACTTACCTCACGATGCTATGTGAAAATCCCTTCCCAAGAGCTCCAAAATCGCTCAATACATGTGTGCCAAATGGTCGAAAATGGCTGGAGCTCAAATTAAATGAAGCTCACTGCCCCAGCAGTTTTTGCTTCTGCGGTCCCACTTCTGCGAGAAAACGTCCGCACCTAGAACAGGCTAAGAGGATCTGGGACCGCTTCTGCGGTCTTTTGGCCACTTCTGCGATTGGAGGGCCACTTTTGTTATTTTGCCTAGCCTTCCCCTAGGCCGCATCTGTGATAGATAGACCGCACCTGTGGCCTCGCACCTGCATTCCACCAACCGTAGGTGCAATTATGACAAAAGCAGCAGCTTCAGCCCTTCTAAAAAATTTCCACTTCACTCGAACCTCGTCCGATTGACTCTCGAGGCTCCCGGGCCCTGCCCGAACATATCGACAAGTCTGAAATCATGAAACGGACCTACTCAAACCTTTGGAACGCCCTAAATAATGCTAAATCTAAGAATCACCCTCTAAAACCAATTAAATCAAACTTATGAACTCCAAGTTCTTAGTTTCCCTCTAACGGGCCAAAACGCCCTTAAACTACTCGGATTGACATCAAATTTTGCGGGCAAGTCTGAAATATTATATTGGACCTATACTGGGCTTTGAAATCAACATACGAGCCCAACACCAATGTGATTAATCATTAATTAGTTTCTTTAAATCCATAGAATTTCAGTTTAACAATTTCAAATAAAAATTCATTACTCGAGCTAGGGACCTTGAAATTCGATTCCGAGCATACGCACAGGTCCCATATTTTCCTGTAGTCCCTTCGGAACTATTAAAACATGAATCCGGGACCGTTTTCCCAAATTGTTGACCAAAGTCAAACTTAGCCTTTTAAGAAAATCCTAAAGAGTCAAATGTGCATATTTCAATCCAAACTCTTCTATATCCCGAACGAACCATCCCCGCAGGTCGTAAATTAGTTAAAGCAAGCATGGAAAGTTTTATTTGGGGGAATGGGGTTCTAAAAAGGCAAACGACCGATCGAGTCGTTACAACAACGGCTAGCAATCTTATTCTTGGAAAGAATCAATCTCTTTCCAAGGATCAAATCTCTTGGGTTGTCAAATCTCGTCACCAGGAGGACTTCACCAAAGTATTTATACTCAGTATCCAGCCTTAGACAGACATACTTTGATCAAACCAAAAATATTCTCTTTATTCTACTACAAACAAACATTGTAGTTCTTTGAGACCTGCTGTGTAACAAGTCAAAGAAAGAGGAGAGTATAACATCGGTGAGGCATTATATCAAAAGAGACTAGTGCTATAGGAACTGATCTATCATGTCATTTCCATTGTACTCGAAGAAACGCATTTACTAAAGAGAACTCCCTTGCAACCCAAGGGTACTGGACTAGGATTCACGTTGAATCTGAACTAGTAGAAAATTCCGGTGTCTTTAATTCCTACACTTACTTTCTGCATTTTATATTCTACTATTATCAGGTTACTACATCTAGTCGACTACTTGAAAAACCAATCAACTAATAGAGATTAAGATTAAAAATATACAATTCAGTCCCTCTTCTTGTACTTTCAATTGGTATCAGATCAAGGCTCACATTCTATTTTTGCTTAACAGCTTATGAGAAAAGATCATGGCAAATCAAGTCATCATAGGAGCTATCTTTTAGGAAGGAACTTCACAAGTTAGACCACCATACTTCAATGGTCAACATTTTTCTCAATAGAAAGTGTGTATGGAGATCTTTGCCAAGGCTTATGACGTTAAAGTTTGGAGAGTCAACAAAAAAGGAAACTATCCCTTACCTGCTGCTACTCCATCACTTGTTGATCCTGAAGATATAGATTCATATACAAAAGAGCAAATGGAAGTGGTACAAGTTAACAATAAAGAAAGAAACCTGTTTCACAATGCTGTAAGTGGTGAAGAATATGAGAAAATCTCTAGCTGTGATACAACCAAAGAAATATGGGACAAGCTTGAGGTTACGTACGAAGGAACCAGCAAATTAAAGGAAACACATATCAACATGTTGGTTCATGATTACACTTTTTTCAATAAAAGAAGGAGAATTTATTGAAGAGATGTTTGCCAGGTTCAGCAAAATAATTAGCGATCTAAAGGCATTTGGAAATCCATATACTAGTGGCGATCAAGTCAGAAAAATTCTCAGAAGCCTGCCAACCACTTGGCAAACCAAAGTAGTCACACTTGAATCTCAGGATCTAAACAAATTATCATATGATGAACTGCGAGGAGAACTTATAGCTTTTGAAAAGACGCATCTCAAGAAGACTAGTCAAGAAGTGAAAAAGAAGATAGTTGCATTCAAAGCTTCAACTGAAATTGATGATGATCCTGAAGCTCTATAAGAAGAGATTGCTATGTTATCAAGAAACATGGAAGGGTTAATGAGAAGATTCAGAAATACAAAGAAAGGAAGAATACCGCCTAGACGATCCAGGAAATACAACGAATAGGACAAGAATGATGAAAAATGCTACGAGTGTGGAAGATTTGGACATATTCAAGCTGAGTGCCCAGAACTAAAAAGAAAAATTTCTAGAGGCTTTATCAAGAAAAATCTTTTGGAAGTTGGAGTGATGAAGACAGTTCAGAACACGAAGAGATAGCAAATCTTTGCTTCATGATGATTCTGGAAAAAGAGATGAACAAATCCTCAAGATGCTGGAAAGATGAGGACACTTCAGATGATGAAGGCAAAGATAACAATGGAAACTGTTTCATGGCACGAGGTGACAAGTGAGGTAAGATCTTATGACTATGAAAGATGCAATGAATTGCAGGATATTCTTGATTTAATTTTGAAAGAATCTCAAAAAATGATGAATGAGCTTAAGAGACTAAATAAAAAGGTTAAAGACTGGAAACTCAAACATGAAGTATGTGAAATTGAAAAAGAATACTTCAAGAAGAGTTTGAGGAATTGCAAATGCAACTTAATGGCATGCGCAAATCCACCAGTCACAGTTCTATCAGGTCAAACCAAGCGACTTACAAGTTAACTGGAAAAGGACCAGCCAGAACAAAGTCCACTAGTATTAACAATAATGAAAGACCTAAAGGTGGGTCAGAAGTTACGTGTCATTACTGTAACAAACGTGGGCACAAATATTCCTTTTGTCGCTTTTTAAAGCAAACATGTCAGGATGGGATTGGAAACCAAAAAACAATTCTGAATCTAGCAATACTAACCCTCCAGACCCAAGCAAGCTTGGGTATCTAAAAGAAAGTAATCACTATGTTTTGCAGGAACACCACAGAATAAGTCGCAAAGAAAAATGGTATCCAGATAGTGCGTGTTCCAGTCACATGACATGTGACAAAAACCTGTTCAAAGAAGTTTCAAAAATTGATGGAGGAAGCGTTAAGTTTGGGGATGACCCAAAAGGTAAGATAATTGGTACTGGAACAATTCCCTTCAATAACAACCGTGATATCACTGAAGTGTATCTCGTCGATAGACTCAACTACAGTCTCTTGAGCATAAGTCAACTATGCGACTCAGGATATGAGGTAAACTTTAAGAAAACAGGTTGTTCTATTGAAGACGAATCAGCTAAAATATTCCACCCTGGGAAAAGGTATAGAAATGTTTATATCCTTGATAGTTTTGAAAAGATAGATGGTCATATTTTCTTATCATCCATTGTTGACACCCAATTTTTTCCTTACATATATTTTTTAATATACAAAATACTTTCAAAACAACATATATAAGTATATCCAAGTATTTTATTATTTTTTCACAATTTCCAAAGATTTAAATCGATTTATTTTTTCCTTATGTTATTTATAAAATCTCAACAACTACTTCCAAAACTATAATTTTGGTAATTTACCTATTGTATTCTCATATTTATGTTAAGATATAGCCAAGGAATTTTTATACATTTTTTACAAATTTATTTAGTATTTTTATAGCTAAATTGCATATAATTACAATATTAGCCTCTTTTAAAATTTAATTGTATTTATGTTCGCAAGATTAGGTCTGGTATTTTTAAATAATTAATTATGTACTATAAATCATTTTAGAACTTTTAATTTATTTACAAAAATTATTTTATTATTTTTATAAATTAAAATAGGGAAAAGTGGCTATTTAAAATATAGCCAGATTGGCGTTTCAATTACAGCCTAAATGAAACTCAACCCAGCCCAATTTCTATCTAAATTACCTGACCCAGACCCCAAATACACCTACCCAACCCAGAACCAATTAAATCATGGCCGTTGATCTAAAAGATCAGAGGCCCGTATTGACTCTTGCCTTTTTAATCCTAAACCACCCCCAACCCTAATCATTTCCCAGAATCCGCTACCCTAAGATCCTCTCCTCTCTCAGAAACTCTCAACCAAACCCTAGCCATCAACTACCGACTTTCCATCTCTGGTCACCTCTCATCGTCTCTTAAGCCTTCAATGGCTTCTCTCATGCTAAGGTTGTCTTCTCTAAGGTCTTCAAGTGACCGGAGCCATGCAGACCTGCGTCTAGGGTTCATCTCCTGCCTATTCTTGGCTACTCCGGTTTGATTTCAAGCAGAATCATTCTATATTTGACACAATCTTTGAGTTTCTGGATAGGTTTCTTCGTCTCATTATGGGTTCTTCCGAAATCCTAATTTCTTTTCTATACCTCCTAGATCCGTACAGATCTAGGATGATCTGAGTTTGTTTCTCGAATGTTTTATACTATCCTTAAGGTTTTCTACAAGAATCATGTGGTTTCAAGTGTTTTTCATCTTAACCATCTATGTCTTACTTTATTTATATGCAAAACATTGATACATGACTTTCTTTTAATTGATTCCGATTTCCCTGTTTCTTTGTCTGATTTGAACACTTTCCCTTAAACCTTCGGTTCCTACCCTAACTCTCAATTTGATTGATTTGGGTAGCTTTTCCATATTGGTACTTGATTCTTAATGACTATCTCCTTAATTAGAGTTTTTCTGAACCTAGCCCTAATGGTTTACTCTATGCCTAATATGTTCGAATTATTTCCTTATCTACACATTGATTTATTTTCTTATTTGTTACTTGTCCTTACCGTTCGAACTAATTCCCTTAAATTACGGGAGTTCTTGTACTGATTTTGCTCTAATTGATTCTGAGTTTCATAATTACTATACTATTACGATTCATGTCTTATTTTACCTAGTTTCGAACTACTATATATGCATACTCTCTCATTAATACAAAGAGACGAACTTTTTGGTTTTGAACACATACTTACACTCAAAAAGAAAATTCTATCTTGCTTATTACTACTTGTGCTACTGTTTGCTTAGCCGGCTGAAAGTCAAGGCTATACCTTGATGTCCTGCTTACTTTGGTTGGAGAGGTTTCTACGAAGAATTCTATTGGTTATACAGCAAAGAGATTGGTCATGTGAATGTAGTTGATGATTCAGAGTATAAAAGGGGTTTTGCAGAAAGATTTCGAGAATGTTGGTAGTTGATTGCGCAAGGTTATGCCAATAAGAGATAAAGAATCCAGGTGAATTCCGGAGTTGTGTAATAGTGGCTTCAAGCTAAGTAGGAGATCCCCACTGCCTATGATTGGGTTGCATGGTTTACTACTTGCGAGGTTCTGGTTATTAGCATGTTGATGGGTTATTTCAACTACAGGAAAAAACCATACGTGGTAATTGGAGCAGAGGACTTGTTGAGGGTGTGCTATGGTTGGCCTTATTGGCTCTTGTTCAGACTTGGGGAAGGATTCAGGATTTATGTCGTGTATAGAAGCGCGTCTATAGGGAAGTGATTCTGCCAGGTTCTTCGCCAAGAGGGTATTCATGTGCTGGAACATTCATGGAGTTGATTATACTCGGGGCCAAGTCAGAGCGGGTGGCTCTCAACAACATCTCTAGTGGATTCAAAGGGTTAAAGTGTGATGCCTAATGATTTTGAGCCTGTAGGTACGGTTAAGAGCCAAGCTTTTGTAGCGGCTTATGAGAAGAGGCCCAGAACGTTCTATGATGTTTTGGCTTAAGTGCAACATTTGGGAGGAAAATAAGGAAGGACTTCGGAGTCTTAGAGGGGTTGTCACAAAGATCACACCAGTTGAGGGTGTGGAGGTGCACACGAGGGAGGTATGAAATGGTTGGTGAGATTTGAGGCAGCGTGGTCTCATGATACAAGGCCACTCGCGGTGAGTACATATTGAGTTCTCTATGTGTTGAATGGAACTATTAGTCCCAAGGCAATTGAGGTTAAGTTAGAAGAAGTAAGTTGGTTAGCCATGATTGAATTTACATGATCATGGCAATGACTAGTTCCCTTAGTGTGATCAAGTCATGCAAGTGATTTGTGACGGTGCGTGTGAGGCTTATCTGTCATCGTAATTGATGCTATTCACGAATATTCTACCGTTACGGCCTATTGTGTGTAGGCGGATCCCGGAAGGGCTATGGTGGTTTAGACCACTACTTAGAGATTTGCATATTTCCACGACTGTGAGAATTCACCTGTGTGTTGCTATGGTTCTCTTGAAGCGAGTTAAGTGAAAAGCCTTTATATGATGAAGTGTTAGCCTAATAGTGGTTCTGAAACTATGATTAAAAGTGTGTTCTATCGTATGTTGGCATGTTAGGTGCAGTGAGTGGTATGAAATTTGAAGTAAAGATCAAGGTAAAAGCTCAGTGTGGACAAGGATGTCACGAGCTCGGATGAGCAGGAAAGGAGTTTCGATGTTTAAGGTAAGTTGGTATTGTCTTCAGCATCACTTGAGATCGGTATTTTGTGAAAAAGGCTTTGCATCTTGGTTAATGATTCTTGATCGCTTTTCAGCGTTAGTACGGTCGGTGGTTTGGAGATACGGCCCAGTTATTTGTTATGGTAGGTTGTGGGAGTGTGTCCCACAGGAAGATTGTATAAGTGTGGTAGGTATCCACTTGGCTGATTGAAGAGTTAAACCGAGTATGCAGTTTGTAGTGATTTCGTTAATTGAGAATTGGTGCCTAGAAGGCACTCGGTTTATTGAGTTGTGGACTGTGGATGATTACTCCGGTTATGATGGTTGTTCTTATCTGTTATAAGAAAAGGGGAGTTATTATGGATCTTGAAAGGTTATTAACCTAGTTCTGTGCGATCAGAACTAGCTTGAGGTCTATGGATGGATCTAAATGGGAATATGGGCTCTAAATCAGACCAGATATGTTCATTTCAATAATGCACTCCTTATGGAAAAGTATTCAGGGTGTTATTTTATCACCTACTATTTCATGTAATGATATATTGCGTCGTGCGAGTTGTGAGGCGGCTTGGTAAATTGCTTATGTGTTGAGATTCCGTGTAGAGATGATGTTATATGAGTAAAATCGCTCTTGAGATTCAGATAGTATATCGCACCACCGTTGTGCTTAAGTGTTGTAGCTTATGGCGCTATATGTCTCCCCAGGGATGGAATTGTGTACTTAGTATGCTTGTGACTGAAATTCGGCATATTGTAATGAGTAATTTAGCTTGATGTGCATCTCCTTATGTGAGATCTATGTGTGGATCGGGTGGCACGCCGCCATGGTTATATTGCTTGGATCGAGTTGCGCACCGCAGCGGAGTGATGCTGAGTGCAGTTCCCCCTGTCCATTCTTATATGTTTGGTTTCCTATTTTTTGTAAGGAAAGCTCATATTAGTTGTGCGCCCGCGTCGCATGTATGATTCATGAGCGGGGTGTTTGTTAAATTATATTAAACGCGTCGCATGTATGATTTGCGAGCGGTGTAATTGAATTTCCTTCTCAAAGTTTGTTTTCCCTTGTATCGCATACGATATGGTAGCCTATTGGCACACCGTAGCATCATATGAGACATTTGGTCATGTCGGGGTGGCTTATTGCCTGAGCAGTTCTTATTTGGTGAGACGAGATCATAGAATTCGAGATCAGTGAAATCTGAGTATATGAAGTATATTGAGAAACTAAGACCATTATTCGGTTCAGAATGAGGTGAGGGTTCTTGTCAGGAGTATAGACCCAATGATTTGTTGATTCAGCAATTGGTTATGAAATTCTACGCCTATCTTCCATCGTGGAGGTATTGTAAGAGTTAGAGTAAGAGCTATGCATATCATGAGGTGCGTTATGAGCATCAGATTTATGGAATTTCGACTAAATTGATCAGAGAATGTTATTGTGTTCCTATGAGAAAAAGGTGCAAGGTGTGAATTCAGCTAAGGTATGCAGTCACATCTTGGTACTGGGTGTAGTGATTGATATGATGGGCGTATGTTGGGAATAGGTTGGGCATAGAATTTCGGATGTTGGAATTAGGCTCTAAGGCTTATTTGCTTGAATAAAAGGAAATATCTTCAGAATTGATCGAGCTAATATGCTCAACTGAGTTGTGGTAGCATGGGAAGGTGCATGAGGTGTTAAACAGTGATTTCAGACTACTTCAGTGTAGTTCTTAGCACGTTCGAGGACGAACGTATGTTTAAGTGGGAGAGAATGTAATGACCCGACCAGTCGTTTTGAGCTCTAGCGTGTCATTCAGCAGTTTGAGACCATGAGCAGCTTCATTTCAAGATATATGACTTGTATGCGTGGTCAGAATTGAATTTCGGGAAGTTTGGAGTTGATTCTAAAAGAGAATTCTCATTTCAGAAGCTTTAAGTTGTAAGAATTAACTAGGGTTGGATTTTTAAGTAAACGACCTCGAAATCGGGATCTGAATGTTCCAGCAGGTTCGTATGATGATTTTGGACTTGGGTGTATACCCGTACCGGGTTTTGGATGACCCGGGAGCGTTTTGGTGCCTATTATGGAAGTTAGCATTTTGGAAGAAATTTTATAAGTTTGGCTCGAAGTGCATTTTAGTGTTATCAATGTTTGTTTGAAATTTCGAGTCTAGGAGTAGCTCCGTATGGTGATTCTGGAGCTGGAAGCACGATCGGAAGTGAATGTGGAGGTCCATGGGTCATTTTTGAGTCATTTGGCTAAAGATAGAAATTTGAAGGTTTTTAAGAAGTTTGATCGGAAGTGAACTTTTTGATATCGGGGTCCGAATCCGATTCCAGAAGTTGGAGTAGGCCTGTAACGTCGAATATGACGTGCGTGCAAAATTTGAGGTCAATCGAGCGCGATTTGATAGGTTTAAATATCGAAAGTAAAAGTTTGAAATTCTTAAGTTCAGAAAGCTTGGATTGGAAGTCGATTCATGATTTTAACATTGTTTGATGTGATTTGAGGGCTCGAACAAGTCCGTAATGTGTTTTGGGACTGGTTGTTATGATTGGCTGGGGTCCTGGGGGCTTCGGGTGGATTTCGAGTGGATTTCGGGTGGTTAACGGATCGAAAATGGAATTTTTGGAAGGCTGAACTTGCTGGTTGCTGTCATAACCACACCTGCGAGAATTGGGCCGTAGGTGCGGAGCCGCAGAAGCGGCCAAAGTAGCCGCAGATGCGATTTTGGACTGGAAGAGAAGGGACCGTAGATGCAGTCATTTTTCCGCAGATGCGAGACCGCACCTGCGATGGAGAAGATGTAGAAGCGGAAAAAAGGGCAGCCTGGGAAGGACCGTAAATGCGGTAGTGGGGCTGCACTTGTGGAACCGCAGGTGTGGAAAGTGCTGGAGGCAGAGAGGTGTTTTAAAAATCGGGATTTTGCCATTTTCTCTCATATTTTCCCGACTTGGGTGATTTTTGGGAGAGCTTCGAGTGGGATTTTTCATCATCAACGATAAGGTAAGCTAATCTCATCCATCTTGAGTTTAATACATCGATTATGTATATATTTTAGTATGCAAATGGGTAGAAATTTAGGGTTTGGGTAGAAAGACCTAGAAATTTATATTCTTGGAATTTGACCACGATTTCGGATATGGAATTTAGAGAACATTATATATTTGAGTTCGTGAAGCTATAGGTAAACTTATTCTTCAAATTTGGAAATCTGAGCATGTGAGCCCGAGCGCGTTTTCCTCAACTTTTCGATCGGGGTTAGAAATTGTTATAAATTGGATTATATCGAATAAGTGAGTATATATTAATGGATTGGTATCATTATTGGCTAGCTTTGGAGCTTTGTTCATCGGTTCGAGTCTTCGGAAGAACGTGGAATGCCGGTTATGGATCTTCGGCGCGAGGTGAGTCTCCTTTCTAACCTTGTAAGAGGGAATTGTCCCCATAGGTGAATTAATTGGATATGTGCTCCTATTTGTGAGGGCTACGTATGCACGAAGTGACGAGAGTCCGCATTGGATATCTATTTATTTAATGCTGACCGCATCGCACGTATGATAGGCGAGCGGGGTAATAGATGCATCTATGGTTCGCGTCGTTCGACCCTCGGCAGTGCAAAATTTATTTTCTGTTGGATCAGGTCGTACGCCTCGGCATGATTTTTGCATGCTTATATTGCTTGCCTTGAGATTATTTGAGGTTTATATTTTCTCTCCCTGACTTGAGATAATTGAAAACTAATGGATTATGAACCCGGGGACCTTCAGCATAAAAAGGAACTTTTACCTGTTTGTGACTTATTTGAAATTATTGTCATTCTTAATAAACCCATAATTATTCACATTAATAATAAATTATTATTGGACCTCTAGTAAGTGTCAAAGTCGACCATCTCATCTCTACTTCGAGATTAGACGGGATACTCATTGAGTACACGTTGTTTTCGTACTCATACTACACTTCTGTGCATTTTTGTTGCACAGGCATATTCACCTCTAGTGGCCGAGTGGGCGTAGCGGCATGGTTGGCATGGGAACTAGGTGAGCTGTATTTTCTCGAGGCGGCCCGCAGCTAGTATAGTCCCTTCCAGTATATTGTATTTACTTTTTGTCCATTTGTATTCCGGACGGATGTTGTATTGTATTGTTTCTTAGAAATAGCTCATGCACTTGTGACACCGGGTTCTGGGGATGTCTATGGGTTTATTCAGAAATTTGAAGTTGTCAAATGTTTCATCATTTATTCGGTAGAATTTATCACGTATTGTTTAAACGCATAAAAGAAGTGGTTTCGGAAATATTTAAAACGAGAATTTAATTAAGTATTATTAGTTGGCTTGTCGGACAGCGGTGTCCGACACCACCACAACCCTTAGTGGATTTTGGGTCGTGACACAGTCCTTTTTCTTATCCTTTATTTTAAAATTTTCCTAAAAATTGTGAGCCATGCTCCTCCATTTCGTGACTTGACCTAAGAGTCCATCTCCCAGAGTCAAATTAGCTCTTAATTGACCTGAAGATGCAAATCTTTCTGCAAAGATTTTCTCATCATTCAGATGAATTATATGTCTTTTTTGCTGGCAAATATATATAGCTTTTAAATATTAATTAATCTATTTCCAAATGAGATGCTTCTCCAGTAGGTTTCATAATTCTGTGAAAATAACAATTTATGCCTGACATATTCGCTGTCTCAATTTTTATTAGTTGTTGACCCACAGAATTAATTGTTCATGTTGAGAGCCAAAAAGGAAAAAAAAACATTTAATTTATTTTATTTACTAAAATTTATATTCATATAAAAGACTTCTCCCAACTTCTAAAATTTCACCTAGGAGTGTACATAAGTACTAGGTAGGGTTGGTTCGGATTCTGCAATTACCAAATCAAACCAATTGTGTCGGATTATTAAAAATGAAAAAACCAAACCAAACCAATAAAACATGGGTTTTTTCAATTTCGGTTTTTCTCGGGTTTTCATTTTTTCGGATTTTTTTCGATAAAATCTCCGTAGCACAAAATATTGTGAGCACGTGATTTTTGCCACGCTTAAATTACTCCTATAAAATTCATTAACATTAGGATTTTTTCTTATTATTTGAATTTTAGGAATTAATTGCATGATTTTGTGTTTTGTTTGCATTTTTTGTGTGCATTTTAATTGATATAATTCCAAAAATACAAAATAATACACATTTAATATTACAAAATAAAGAAAATAACAAAAATGGTTCTTTGCATTTCTACTTTCAATTTTTAGAATTTGTCTTAAGTTTTCTTTTAAATTAGAAATTGATTAATTTTGGAATTTTAATTAACATAATTTTAGAGTCAATTTGGATCTTTTATTTTTTAAATCTTACATTTAATAAAGTCAGAATAATAAAAAAGCAAAAGAAAAGAACAAATAAAAGAAATCTGAAAAAAAGGCCACTAATTTGGGGCCAAATCCGTTTAAAATGGCCCAAAACCCCCAAATCCGTTTCATTTACCCAGCCCAAGAACCCCAGACCCGGTCCAGTCCCGAGGCCACTAAAACGACGCCGTTTTGGCGTCAAAAAATTCAGGCCGTCTATCATCCCCAATCCAACGGCTCTCACCAGTTCAAAGTGATTAATAAAAATGTCTGAAAATCACCCAAACCCTAGAGACCAAGGTCTTCATCCTCGTACTCACTGTCCCCGCCGGCTCCACCCAATTCCGCCGCCGGAAATCGCCCACGGCGGCGGCGTTTGTCCAACGACCCTAAAATTTATACCACCCCCTCTTCTTCACCTCCCCGTTCTATATCCGCCATTGATTTCCTTCAAATATCACCCAAACACCTCGAATAAGGCAAACCCTAGCGCCGCCACTGCCGTGCACGGCGGCGCCACCCTCCAAATCACTTCAAAATAACACCCTAGACTCTCCTCATGTCCCTCTTCCCAAATCCTTGTCTAGCTTCTTCTGAATCGTCTTGTATGGCATCGAATTTCAAATTAAAGAAGCGGCGGAACCCTAAGACCTCATTGGCGAGTTTTTCTTTTTTTCTTCTTCATTAGTTTCTCTTCCATGACCGTTATGTCTTCATGATTAATCAATTTAGGTTTTGTTTTTCTTTTTGACATTCCGTCTAGAATCAATAGTCGAATCTGTTTTGTCTGTTCTTATTTGTTTATCTCCATGTTTGTTTGAATTCATTGATAATGAATAGCATGAATTTATTCTGTAATTTTGTCATTAGTTAGGCATAGTTCTTGTTTAATGCTCTAGGTTTGGTTTAAGTTTTTGATTTTTAAATCAGTAGGGTCTCCTCTCACTCGATCAACCTTCTTCATGATTAATTGATGTTGTTATTTTAGTCTTTTATATTGGTGTGATTCCGTTCTTTTCTAATTTGATTTAGTAGTTCCTGATTCAATTTCGTTCAAAGTGCTTATTATTTTAGTGAATAAATTTAGTTAGGTTAACAATTAGTTAGATTTAATCTCCAGGTTTAGATTAGTTGGTTTGAATGATGAAGTTCAAATTTAGGAGTTGTTTGGACTTAGCTGAAATTCTCAATTTTATGGTTAGTTAATGTGACGACTCAAAGGGTCATCACCATATTTGTCCCTTTTTCCCGCGCTTCCGAGGCCTTAAAAATCTCATTTTTAGTTGCCTCAATTTGCGTGCGCAGTTCGGGCGCGAAGCCGAAAAGTTTTTGCGTTAAAATATGTGAATTCTGTGAAAAATTTGAAAAATTATGATATTAATATTGATATAGTTGACTTTGGTCAATATTATGGGTAAACGGACCCGGACCCGTGATTTGACAGTCCCGGGAGGTCTGTAGAAAAATATGGGACTCGGACATGTGCCCGGAGTCGAAATCGAGGTCCAGAACCCCAGTAAAAGAATTGTTCTGTTAAATTATTTTCTGAAATTATTAAGGAAAAATAGAAATGAAAATGAGCTAGAAAATATAGTTATCGGGCTCGTATTTTGGTTACGACGCCCGGTACAGGTCTTAAATATGTGTTAAGCACTTTCAGTAAAGATTTGATCGAAATGGGACGTCGTTTGACGTGTTTCGGACCTAGATGTCTAAAGTTGAAGGTTGATGAACTTTGAAATGAAAATCATGGGTTTGGGGCTCGATTCTATGTAAATGATGTTATTTTGGCGATTTGATCGCGCGAGTAAGTCCGTAGGATGTTGTTGGAGTTATGTGTATGTTTGGTTGGGAGCCCCGAGGGCTCGGGTGAGTTTTGAGTAGGTCCCGGAAGGCCTTAGGCTTAAAATATCAGATGTGGCAGTGTAGCAGGTCCCACGCGGCCGCGGTGCATTTCTGCGCAGTTCGCGTGGACTGGTTTAGAGAGTCGCTGGTTTAAGTTCAACCAGCGCGGCCGCGCACCAAATCAATGCGGTCCGCGCTGGAAGCCACGCGGCCGCGGCGCATTTTTGTGCGGTCCGCGTGGCTAGGTTCAGAGAGGTCAGGTGCAGGCCCACCAGCGCGGCCGCGCACTAAAATAGTGCGGTCCGTGCTGGGTAGGTTTAGAGAACCAATTTTCTTCTCTTTTTTGGTGCGGCCGCGTGGCATTTTTGTGCAGTCCGCGCCAGCATTCAGTAAAACATATAAATCCGAGATTTTCAGCTATTTTAAACTGTTTCAAAACTCAAAACATAAGAGGCAAATTTCCAAACAATTCTTCTTATTCAAAACGATTGGTAAGTGATTTCTAACTTATTTTCTTCACTCCTTAACATCTTGTAACATGATTTCAACTCCAATCAAGGATTTTCATAAAAGGGAATTGGGGGTTTGGTTAAGGATTAGGGTTTTCAAAAAATGGGAAGTTGGACCTCAATTTGGGGCCCGATTACAAAACTAATCATATAATTGGAATCATGGGGGAATGGGTAACCGGGTTTTGGTTCGAACCTCGGATTTTGACCACGTGGGCCCGGGGCATTTTGGGAATTTTTGAGGAAAACTTTAGGAAATTCATTTGTATGCATTCCAGTTGATTTTACTAGCATTTGTTGATACATTTGAGTAATTTATGACTAGATTCGAGCGATTTTGTGGCAAATTTGAGGGGTAAAGCTATTCTAGAGGCTTGAGTGGACTTTTGGAGCATTTGAGGTAAGTGTTTGATCTANGATAAGAACGAAATGAACTAAAAGAGTTAGTGAAGAAATGATTCCCTTGCCGGGACGAGTAGACTGATACAATTGAATTCTCCCTTGCAGGGATAGTTGGGCTGTTAGCTGTACCCTTGCCGGGTTTAACTGTTATGGTGATGTTTTTCCCTAATGGGACCTCCTTTTGAGAGATTATCAGTGTTATGAATTATACTATGGGATCGTGTGGCACGCTGACCACTTATGAATTATATTATTGGATCGTGTGGCACGCCGACCACTTATGAATTATATTATGGGATGGTGTGGCACGCCGACCACCTATGAATTATATTATGGGATCGTGTGGCACGCCGACCACTTATGAATTATATTATGGGATCGTGTGGAACGCCGACCACCTATGAATTATATTATGGGATCATGTGGCACGCCGACCACTTATGAATTATACATTATGGGATCGTGTGGCGCGCCGTCCACTATAAATATACATATATGTATCATGAAACCCGAAGTAGACCTGTTGTTTGTTTCTGATGTTCCATTTTTATCTAGCATGTCCCCTCCCAGCCTTACTTTGCATTATTTTATTACTGTTTTTCTCGCACTTGTATATTGTAATTGCATAGGTTAATTGTGGTAGGTCCTGTCTAGTCTCGTCACTACTTCGCCGGGGTTAGGCCAGTCACTTACCAGCACATGGGGTCGGTTGTGCTGATGCTACACTTCTGTGCCTTTTTGTGCACAGATCAGGAGGCAGCTTACGGACCGCCGCAACAGTTCTAGACCGGGAGCCGACCTTCAGTGCAGAGACTTTCAGGTAGCTTAGCCGACGTACGCGGGCTCGGAGTCTCATCTATGTCACTTCAGTTTGTTTATTTGTACCGAGACACACTCTTGTGTATCTTCTTTCAGACTGATGTTTTAGCACTCCTTAGTAGTTCGTGAGTAGTTACACCAGATACTGGGTAGAAGTGTATTTTGAAACTTCCGCATTTTTATATCGTTTTTATTAAAACTAAAGTCTTCCGCACTTATTTAATTATTGTAGAATAATATGTTGTAGAGGGTGGATAAAGAAAGGTTGTATTGTTTGGCTGGCCTAACTACGTTAGTAGGCGCCATCACGACGCCCGATGATGGGATAAATCTGGGTCGTGACAGTTAACCATAGTTACTGATAAGCTTAATTAGGGTAAAAGAGGGTGAGGTATAGTTTGGTATTAAGTTAGTAATTTCGAAACAAAATCAGGGTTAATCTAGGTACTTAAAATTGGTTAGAATGTTGTAGGTTAAACTAGAACACTCTAGAATCTTCTGAAATAGAGCCTCAATTGTAATTTCAGGAACTTAGGGTAATAACTTAGGCAACAAGTCAAAATTTTAGGGACTAATGAACAAAATCCAAAAAAAAAAGGGAAAATGAGTGAGTGAATTCTAGAATCTT
>MU781268.1:18447-39336 GCA_026770625.1 Nicotiana glauca
GAATTCTGTTAACCCGGGAGAAGGTGTTAGGCATTCCCGAGTTCCGTGGTTCTAGCACAGTCGCTCAATTGTCATATTTGGCTAAATTATCTGATTTTTACAAATATCAAACTTATATGCAAGTTAAAAAAAAACTCTTTACCGCTTTTATTATTATTACTATCATTATTATTTTTAACAAAGAATTTCAACGTTGTGAAAATGTATCTCGAACCACGTCGCACCAGTGCACCCGTGGTTTTTGACATATTTCGACTCCGTTGAGATTTGGATTTGGGTCACATAAATGTGCACCCGAGTTTAAGGAAATAAAATTATTTAAAGTATGCGCCTAAAGCTATTAACGTGTTATTATTTTGGGAAGGCCGTGAAATTCGCTAATCGGCTCGTCCCGAAGTCTAAGTATTTAAATATATACATTTATGAGGGCCCCACAATTTATGTATTTTTGTTTGGCGAGGCTCGTCTCATTCATTATTTCTTTTAAAAGGCAAAACTTAAAAGCAACTATAATTTTCTATTTATGTTGGTCTCTAAATGATAAAAGAAAAAGTCCTAATTAAATTATTACTAGATTAAAACAAACCAGAAGGCAAGTTGTACCCAAGTCTACATCAAAATAATGGCCAATCGTAGTCATGGCCAAGGTTCAAACGAACATACAAGTTATAACCTAGGCCACATGTTATGATATTGAAGCCCAAGTTGCCTGAAGATAGGCCAATTGCTAGGCCAAATGAGGCCTTGATTTAATTAAGCTAAATCCACACTGAATTTGTTCCAAAATATTCAAAATGTATTTAACAACATACAATAAGGGCACACGTTATTCACTTATTAAACCTTATGAAATATTGATCATTTGAATTCCATATGTCCTGCTTAGGTTAGACCAAAAGTGAGCCTAACTGGAAACATTATTGTGATCTTTTCTATACGAACCAGCTAATAATTTGAATCCCAAAACAGATGAGAAATTTCAGAATAATAGCATCACTAAACTAATGTTCAAATTCCTGATTTCAAAACAGGATTACTGAAACTAGCATATTAAATTGCAAAACCATTTGAACCTGTTTTTAATTACTGAAGACAAATTAGGCTACCTCACCTTACACTATACATGCAATACCAACTAACTAAGGAATACTGAGTCCAACAGTCACAAATTTAAACTAGATAATCCCCATTTTTTATTCAAATTCCAGTCTGATTATACAAAGCCAACGTAAATTGAAAGCAAAACTAAACAAGCATGAAATGTCTAATAATCTACTCCACTATGGCAACTTGAATACACAAGTTCCTGAATAGCATCTCATTTTTCAACTTCTTGATTCAAAAGATTACATCAGTGGGTTTTTCAAATGTGTATCTGGTAATCGAATTACAGCAAAAGAAGATGAGATCAGCAACTATGCAACAGTAATACAACAACAGTTCATAACAACAATTTGAAGTTCCACACAGCCGCAAACACAGCCCAGAAAGTTGTAAAACCAGACAGCAAACTCAACAACCAAATAGACCCAACTTAATTTCAACCCAGGAAATAGTAGAGAGCAGTCCAGGAATCAATTTTAACCAGACAACACACCAGTTTCAACAGACCGATGATCAGAGCAGAACTTAAATCAAACCAGTAAGCTCAATGGAATAGTGATTTCATGAAAACTCTCAAAATGATCTTTTTGAACTCTTAAACTCAGTCAGTTATTTCTAACTCTCAAGACTGTTTTTGACTCTTGAAAACTGATCAAGAAGCTTTCAATACTTATTCCAAAACTGACTGCCATCATCTGTTATAAATAAGCCAAAATTCTACTTAAGCTCTGGACTTCTGATGTTTTAAAAATCCAGCCTAGACTCTCTAAAAAATAAACTAACTTCCCAAAGTTCCCCCTCTCTAATTCTGATTTCCTGCCTTTAATAGGCATACTCATTTAGTGTGTGTACCATAACAACATAGCTTTTCAATTTTTAATTACACCTATTGTCCTAATGCTTATATTTTAACTATTAATGCCTATTTCAATCCCTAAAATTTAGTAATAAGTGCCCTTCCCACTATGTTTTGTTTCTATTTAACTAATAGCAGCCTTTAGTTAATTGTAGGGTAATTTAATTCCCAAACTACCCCTTAAACTGCTGAAATCTACTGCCCTAATCCCCTATAATCTGTACCTTACTAGCTAATGACCAATTCAATCAAATAATTAACCCTAACTAAATCTTAATTACATACTGAACTGAGTCTATAACAGCTATAAACAATACAACTTATCAAGCTCAATTATTTGGCCATATGAACTGACTGCTAACAAGCATATCAAAACTAAATTCGATACAGAAACACATCAATTCAGGCTTGCATTCAGATTGGACAAAATAGTATTAAAATCAGAACCAATGATTCAAAGCAACATGTATTGGATTACTAAGGTCAGATTGATGACACATATACAAGGAATAAGCTAACACAATTCCAAGTTAAACCTATACAAAATGCAGGATCATTGTTAGTATATTGACAATGAGTCCTGAAGATAAGTGCCTAAGGATCAGTACTTACAACATTCGATATCAAACCATATGACGAAAACTACTAGACTACAAACTAAGAATGAATTAATCGACGAAACTATTTATAACATATATCATTAATTTACAGAAGAAAACTGACCAAATAAAATGGTCGGATGTAGAAGGAAGAGAATAATGGATAAAAGATGAACTACAACGAAACATAATCAGACAGGCATTAATAACCACAAAAGGCAAAAAAAAACAAAGAAGCAGAGATACCTCGAAAATCTTAGACCAAATTTCATTCCATATGCTTCTTCAAAATTGGTTCCCAGTTAGTATTATATGTCTATTTCGTCATAAATAGGCTTATAATACTAACTAGAAACTATTCAATCTTGATAACTTTGAAACAGTATGCCCCGTTGAACACTTCGTCATTCGACGAGTTTTACTTGGATTCAGGCCAAGTTGGTTAAGTATTAGGAGTGAAGAGGTAAAGGGGACTATTGGGTGTGACTCTGGGAGGGTTTGGTGATAGCGCCGCCACCAAGGATTTTAGGGCGGCGCTAGGGTTCTTGGCTTTGATTCGTTATTCGACGAATTCCAGGTTGATTCGAGGGGAACTAATGTTGTTAAGGCGGTAAGGGAGGTCCAGGGGTGGCATGGTGTTGATTTGGTGGCCATTAGACAAACTTGGGTTGGGGCCTGATTCTTTTATTGGATATTCTAAGAGTCTGGTTGGGATTCGAATGAAGCTGATAGGATGGTTGGAATGGGGAGGTTGTGGCGGTTCAATGGTGTAAATATGAGGGTCATTGAACCACTGGAACCGCCGTGAGGTGATTTTCGGTAGGTGGTTGACGGTGGTCTACGGCGGCGTTACAGGGGACTCGTTTGAGTCTCTGAGAGAGAGACGAAGGGTGGGGTTTGGCTATAGGGGGTGGGGTTTATTTTGGGAATATATAGCAGCTGGGGGATTTGATCCAGGTTGTTGGATCAATTAAGATCGACGGCTTGGATCAACCTTCTTAACGAAACGGGGTCGTTTGAGTAGGCTTGAGACCGGTTGGGTTTTTTGGTGGATATGGGTCGGGGTATAGGGGCGATCGGCGACCGTTGAATCAAATGGAATGAATGGCTTGGATCAACATACCTGAAACGGCGTCGTTTTAATGATGCTGGGGACATACTAGATCGTTTGATCTAATAGAATCAACGGTCCAGATCGAATGTGACTAAAACGATGTCGTTTGGACGTCTGTGAAGTTTGATCAGTTGAACTGGGTTAATGCCTTGTTTTGGGCTTGGAATTTGGTCAATTAAAAACGGCCCAGTCCGATTGTTTTCCTATTCTTGTTCTTTTCTTCATTTTAATTCCTTAATTGTTAATTAATAAAACTAAAATTCTTACTTAAATGATAAAAATCAAAATTTAACTAAAATACTAATTAACTTCTAATAATAATTATCACGCATAATTAATACCAATTTAAAATCACACAATTTGACTTTACATGCTGTAAATAACACTTAATTACTCTTAATTGTACAATTAAATCCTGAATGTAAATGCGACATATTTTAGTATTTTCATTAATCTAAACACACATAATCACGCACATACAAACGCAAGCAATTACCAAAAATATCACGAAAAATTCATAAAAATGCACACAATAAAACAAACAATTTTTGTTTTGATTTAGTGGGAGTAATTCATGTCAGGAAAAAATCACGTGCTCATAGTGACAAGTTGGTATCAGATCCTAGGTTACTAGGCCTCATGAGTCATGAGCCGGTTAGTAGAGTCTCGCGGATCGGTACGGAGACGTCTGTATTTATCCTCGAGAGGCTGCAGAACTTTTAGGAAACTCTTCATATTCTTGAACTCTTGTCGTGCGACTTTGTTGTTCCTAGAAATAAATTTCTGTATTCTATTTTCTCGCAGATGGCGAGAAATCGTGCTACCGGACGTGGCGGACGACCACCATTGCCACCTGCTAGAGGCCATGGACGCGGCCGTGGTCGTGGTCGAGGTCGAACAGCAGGGGAAGCACCAGTTGACCCACCAGTTGCCCCTATTCAAGACCAGCCTCCAGCTGTTGATGCTCCAGTAGGACCTGTTCAGGCACCGGCAATGCCTATTGTGATTCCTGGTCTTCAGGAGGCTTTAGCTCAGATCTTATCTGTCTGCACTGGTCTGTCTCAGGCAGTTTCAGCCTCTACTGCCGCAGCTACTTCTCAGATCGGGGGTGGTCATCAGACCCCCGCAGCTCGAACACCCGAGCCAGTCGTGCAGGGATTACAGGCACCAGAGGCAGCCCCAGCTCAGCCAGTTGTACCGGTTGCTCCAGTTGTGCCAGCCGCATCAACTCCAGGGTATGTAGTTCCAGTGATGCCATATGATGAGCAACGTCAGTTAAAGAGGTTTGGTAGACTTCAGCCTCCGACATTCAGCGGTACTGAGGGTGAGGATGCCCAGGGATTTCTGGACAAGTGTCAGCAGATGCTTCGCACTGCAGGGATCTTAGAGTCGAGTGGAGTGTCTTTTACCACCTTTCAGTTCTCAGGGCCAGCATTTACATGGTGGGAGGAGTTCAAGAGGCGTAGGCCTGCAGGAGCAGTACCCCTTACTTGGCAGCAGTTCTCCACTCTTTTTTTTGGAGAAGTATGTGCCGTAGTCTCGCAGAGAGGAGGTGCACCGTCAGTTTGAGTGGTTGATCCAGGGTGATATGACAGTGACCCAGTACGAGTTGAGGTATACGCAATTGGCTAGACATGCTACTTGGATGATCCCGACCGATCGGGAGAGGATCAGGAGGTTTGTGGATGGCCTCAACTATCCGATTCGTATTTTGATGACTAGTAAGAGGATGTTAGCAGCTTCATTTGAGGAGGTAGTTGATATGTCTCGTCACATTGAGACAGATCATCGCCGGGAGCGTGATGAGAGGGAGGCCAAGAGGCCTCGAGGTTCAGGTAGCTATAGTGGTGCTCCATCTAGGGGCCAGTTCCAGCAGGGCAGAGGTCTTTCTTTCAGGCATCCTCAGACAGGTCGCCTAGAGAGCAGTGGGGCTTTTTGCGGCCGTGGCCGACAGGTATATCAGTAGGGCCAGTCTTCACTCAGTGCCCTTCCAGCTCAGAGTTCTACTCCTGTCTCTTCAGTCCAGGGTTCATCTGCAGCGAAGGGTTCCCATCAGTCCCCTACTCCAGCATCGGGTAGATGTTATAAGTGTGGTGAGTTTGGCCACCTGAGGAGACAGTGTCCTCGACTTCATAGTGGTCGGTCTCAGCAGAGGGATCAACCCTCCTCTTCTACTCCATCTACTTCAACACCATCCCAGTCAGGTAGGGGTGAGGGTCAGTCAGCTAGGGGTCACCCTAGGGGTGGAGATCGATCTAGTGGTGGTCAGGCTCAGTTCTATGCTATCCCAGACAGGAGGGATGCTGTTGTATCAGACGCTGTTGTCAAAGGTATTATCTCAGTTTGCCACAAGGATGCTTCTATTTTGTTTGATCCCGAGTCTACATACTCCTATGTGTCCTCATATTTTGCCCATCTCTTGGGTACGACCCATGGTTGTCTTGCCTTGCTTGTGCATGTATCTACCCCGGTGGGTGATACTATTATTGTGGATCACGTATATCGATCTTGTCTTGTTACTATTGGGGGTCTGGAGACCCGAGTGGATTTTCTGCTATTGGGCATGGTAGACTTTGATGTGATTCTGGGTATGGATTGGCTATCTCTGTACCATGCTATTCTGGATTGTCATGCCAAGACAGTTACGTTGGCCATCCCGGGTGTTCCGAGGATTGAGTGGCGAGGTTCGACTGATTATGTTCCCAGCAGGGTGATTTCTTTCTTAAAGGCCCAGCGGATTGTTGGGAAGGGATATTTATCATATTTAGCATTTGTGAGAGATGTTGGAGCTGAGACTCCTAGTATTGATTCTGTTCCAGTTGTGCGGGATTTCCCAGATGTGTTTCCAGCAGACCTGCCGGGCATCCCGCCGGACAGGAATATTGATTTTGGTATCGATCTGGTGCCAGACACTCAGCCCATCTCTATTCCTCCCTATCATATGGCACAAGCTGATTTAAAGGAATTGAAGGAGCAGCTTCAGGAACTCCTAGATAAGGGGTTCATTCGCCCAAGTGTGTCACCGTGGGGTGCACCGGTCTTGTTTGTTAAGAAGAAAGATGGCTCAATGAGGATGTGTATTGATTACAGGCAGCTGAACAAGGTAACGGTGAAGAACAAGTATCCTCTACCGCGCATTGATGATTTGTTTGATCAGCTCCAGGGAGCGAGGGTATTCTCAAAGATTGATCTTCGTTCAGGTTATCACCAGCTGAAGATTAGGGATTCTAATATTATGAAGATAACTTTCAGGATGAGATATGGGCATTATGAGTTTCTAGTTATGTCTTTTGGGCTAACTAATGCCCCAGCCGCATTCATGCATTTGATGAACAGTGTGTTCCGGCCGTATCTGGATTCCTTTGTGATTGTGTTTATTGATGACATCCTGGCATACTCGCGCAGCCAGGAGGAGCATGCGCAGCATTTGAGAGTTATATTGCAGAGATTGAGGGAGGAGAAGCTTTATGAAAAGTTCTCCAAGTATGAGTTCTGGCTTGGGTCTCTAGCTTTTCTGGGACATGTGGTGTCCAGTTATGGTATTCAGGTTGATCCAAAGAAGATAGAGGCAGTGCAGAGTTGGCCTAGACCGTCCTCAGCTATGGAGATCCGGAGTTTTCTCGGTTTGGCAGGGTATTATCGTCGGTTTGTCCAGGGATTTTCATCTATTGCTTCGTCCTTGACCAAGTTGACGCAGAAGGGTGCACCATTCGTATGGTTGAATGAGTGCGAGGAGAGCTTTCAGAAGCTCAAGACAGCTTTGACCACAGCTTCATTGTTAGTCTTGCTATCAGCTTCAGGTTCTTACACCATGTATTGTGATGCTTCGAGAGTTGGGATTGAATGCGTGTTGATGTAGGAGGGTAGAGTTATTGCTTATGCTTCTCGTCAGTTGAAGCCTCATGAGAAGAACTACCATGTTCATGATTTGGAGTTGGCTGCCATAGTTCATGCCTTAAAGATTTGGAGGCACTATCTATATGGTGTATCTTATGAGGTGTATACCGACCATCGTAGTTTTCAGCACTTGTTCAAATAGAAGGATTTAAATTTGAGGCAGCGGAGGTGGCTTGAGTTGCTCAAGGATTATGACATTACCATTTTATATCATTCGGGGAAGGCCAATGTAGTGGCCGATGCTTTGAGCCGAAAGGCGGTTATTATAGGTAGCTTGGAGTATATTCCAGTTGGGGAGAGACCCTTTGCAGTTGATGTTCAGGAGTTATCCAATCAGATGGTGAGATTAGATATTTCAGAGCCGAGCCGGGTGTTGGCTTGGGTGGTTTCTCGGTCCTCTTTATATGACCGCATTCGTGAGCACCAGTATGATGATCCATATTTGCTTGCCCTTAAGGACAAAGTTCAGCATGATGATGCCAGGTATGTGACTATTGATAGTGATGGTGTGTTAAGGATGCAGGGCCAGATTTGCATGCCCAATGTGGACGGGCTTCGGGAGTTGATATTGGAGGAGGCCCATAGCTCGCGGTATTCTATTCATCCAGGTGCCGTGAAGATGTATCAGGACTTGAGGCAGTATTACTGGTGGAGAAGAATGAAAAAGGATATTGTGAGTCATGTAGCTCGGTGCCTCAAAGGTCAGCAGGTCAAGTATGAGCATCAGAGGCCTGGTGGTGTGCTTCAGCATATGGATATTCCCGAGTGGAAATGGGAGAGGATTACTATGGACTTCGTGAGTGGTCTCCCTCGGACGGCGAGGAAGTTTGATTCAGTTTGGGTGATTGTGGATCGGCTGACCAAGTCCGCACACTTCATTCCTGTATGTACTACCTATTCTTCGGAGCTGCTAGCAGAGATTTTCATCAGAGAGATTGTGCGGTTGCATGGGGTCCCAGTTTCTATTATATCAGATAGAGGTACTCAGTTTACTTCTGAGTTCTGGAGGACTTTTCAACGGGAGTTGGGTTCACAGGTAGAGTTGAGCACGGCATTTCATCCTCAGAAGGACGGGTAGTCCGAGCGTACCATTCAGATATTGGAAGACATGTTGTGTGCCTGTGTTATTGACTTTGGAGGTTCTCGGGCTGATTACTTGCCTCTTACAGAGTTTGCGTACAACAACAGCTACCAATCCAGCATTCAGATGGCGCCATATGAGGCTTTATATGGGAGACGGTGTAGATCTTCGGTTGGTTGGTTTGAGCCCGGTGAGGCTAGGTTGTTGGGGACAGAGTTGGTCCAGGATGCCTTATATAAGGTGATTCAGGAGAGACTTCGCACAGCTCAGTCGCATCAGAAGAGTTATGCGGACCGGAAGGTCCGAGATGTATCTTATTCGGTGGGCGAGAAGGTATTGCTGAAGGTTTCACCTATGAAGGGCGTCATGAGATTTGGAAAGAAAGGAAAGCTGAGTCCGAGTTTCATTGGCCCTTTTGAGATACTTAGGAGGATTGGAGAGGTGGCCTATATGCTTGCTTTGCCACCCAGACTGTCGGGAGTGCATCCGGTATTTCACGTGTCTATGCTCCGGAAGTATGTTGGGGACCCATCTCATGTATTGGACTTCAGTACAGTTCAGTTGGATGATGACTTGACTTATGATGTGGAGCCTGTAGTTATTTTGGGTCGACAGGTTCGGAGATTGAGGTCTAAAGATATAGCATCAGTGAAGGTGCAGTGGAGAGGTCGGCCCATGGAGGAGGCTACTTGGGAGACCGATCGGGAGATGCGGAGCAGATATCCTCACTTGTTTGAGACTCCAGGTATGTTTCTTGACTCGCTCGAGGACGAGCGTTTGTTTTAGTTGGGGAGGATGTGACGACCCGACCCGTCGTCTCATTTGATTCTATCCCGTTTTCCCCGTTATATGCTTATTCATGTTTCAATATGTGTACTTGGTGAATTTGGGTCAATTCGGATCGAGTTTGGTAGGAAATGGGATAATTAGTCTCTTTAATAAAGGATTAGTTTGAAAAAGTCAACAGGATGTTGACTTGTGAGTTAGAGGTCTCGGAATTGATTTCTAGTGGTTCGGTTAGCTTCGGGAGATGATTTGTGACTTAGGAGTGCGACCGGAATTGATTTTGGAGGCTCCGTGTAGAATTATGCTTGAATTGGCGAAGTTTGAATTTTTGGTGAATTCCGGTTGATAGGCGAGATTTTGATCCGAGGGTCGGAATGGAATTCCGAGAGTTGCAGTAGCTTAGTTAGATGATTTTGGATATGTCTGCAAATTTTCAGGTCATTCGGACATCGTTTGGTCGGGTTTTATATCGAATGTGCAATTCGGAAGTTTTTAAGAAACTTAGGCTTTGATTTGATGAAAATTGAGGATTTTAATGTTAACGATGGCATTTTGATGATTCGATCAAGTTTAAATGAGGTAATAGGATATATCTGTGCTTTTGGTCGAGGTCCCGAGGACCTCGGGGTGATTCCAGATGGCTAACGGGAAATTTTTGGGTTGGAAATTCCAGCAGAAATTGCAGAGCAGATTTGCTCTTCGCGATCGCGAGCTTGTGGCTGCGATCACATAGAAGGCTTGGAGGGGGTTCTCAGAATTTATCTATGCGATTGCGTGAAGCGGTTTGCGATCGCATAGGCCTGGTTGGTTGGTCAGTGCATTCGCGTGGGGTTGAGTGCGATCGCATAGGGTCGTGGGCCAGTGCTCTACGATCGCATGGCATGTCCTGCGATCGCGTAAGAGGAAAAATAAGGGGCTGGAATTTGTACTCCGCGATCGCGGGACTTGCGATGCGATCGCATAGGGTTAAAAGATGCCTGGACAGAATGGTTTTAAGTGTTATTTCATTCGCGACCCATATCATATTTCCTCTATTTTTACTCCGCCTCAAGAGCTTTTTGGTAGATTTGAAGAGGGTTTTCGATGGGTATTGATTGGAGGTAAGTCCTATGGCCCAGAAACGTCATCTAACTGTGATTTCAACACCTAAATTCATGGAATTTGAGTAAAAAGGGAAGAACTAAGGCTTTTGTTTTCTTAATAAGAAATTTGATTTTTGAAGGAGCATTTGAACTCTGATTTTGATAAAATTTATATGTACGGACTCGTGGCGAGATGAGGAATCCGATGATGTGACTTTCGTAATTTTTCGAGACGTGGGCCTAGGGCTCGGGTTTTGCCAATTTCGTGTTTTTGAGTATTTTCGAGTTCTTTTGATTGGATTATGTCCCATTAGCATATTATAATGTATTCCATATGGTTTTGATCAGATTCGACGTGTGAAGAGGTGGATTCAAGAGGAAAAGGCTTAGCGGACTAGACTCGTGACCGGTTTGAGGTGAGTAATAGATGTAGATGATGACCTGAGGGTTTGAAACCCCAGTATATCACACTGTGATGCTATATTGAGGCGAGACACGTACTCTACGGTGAGTGCGGGGTCGATTGTGATTGAGGACTGTGGCCTAGTCCGACCGAGTGATGTTGTACTATATCATTGGCTAGAAATTAGCTGGTAAACCTCCTACTTGGATGGTTATAGATATAATTGGGCTATATGCCAGTTATTTGGATCTCGTAGGGATTATTATCACTGTTTCCATGATGTATAACATGTTTTCATGATATCAGTCCTGAGTTAAATATTGTCTCGAAATGGCTAGTAGAATTCTAAGGTTTTTAAACACCTAATTATGATTTCTGATAATTGGAACTAAAAATGGTAAGTTTGACTGTGCCCGTGTGGCTTGCATGCATATAGCTGGACTGATAGTGGATCGGGTTGTACGCCACAGCGGTGTGATATTGATATTGCGCTTGGGCTGTAGGAGCCCCTCCGGAGTCTGAACCCCCCACAGTGAGCGCTGGGTACCCAATGGATCGGGCTATGCGTCGTAGCGGTCATGTGCATTTGCATTGCATCTATGCATTGATATCTATTTGCTTTATCTATATCTACTTATTGTATTACACTGTTAAATGTGTAGGAGTACTGGTTTAGCTTCACATTGTTGTATTTTCGGGATTTCTTACTGTCAGTCATTATACATGTCTATTACCACTGAGTTGGAAGTACTCACTTTACTCCCTGCACCATGTGTGCAGATTCAGGTATCTCGGGTGTTTAGCGGAGCTTTTGCTGGTTTCAGAGTTTATCCGCAGGACCCGACTCCTTCCCTATCCCTTTTTATTATCTTTCCGCAACTTTTGAAACTATGTATTATTGGAGTCTTATTACACTGTATTGTTAGAGGCTCTAGACTCATGACCCCCAGGTCTTTGGGAGTTTATTCTGTATTACCGTGATATTCAGCTTATTTCTATCTATTAGTTTATACTTTAAGCTTTATTGTTGTTAATGATATTTAAATAATTGGTTTTGGAGCTTCACGCTCTGGCTGAGAGTGTAAATAGTCGGGCTTGCCTATCAATTTTGTTGGGCGCCATCACGACCGGGATTGGGGTCGTGAAAATCAACCTCATTTTGAGGATTTAATTAGTGACACCCACAACGAGGGGAATGACGCCACGCCGGTGCATGACAGTAAATATCCTCGACATGTTCGGGAGACCAACTCCCGATGATGCTAATGAAGAGTATGTCGTCGATGCGGTAAGGGTCATGCAAGAACACCAATTGATTATTCTAGGCCATCTCACGCGGCATGATAAGGTTATAATGGAAAAAGAAGCATGCATTGTCGGAGGCTTCGAATAATGCGAACAGGCGAGATTCAATTCCTCTCGGGGGTCCCCGTAAACCAAACAACATAGAGAGTCAACAACAACACTCCCAGGGGTGAAGTTGGCTTCGACGGAGCTGGGGGAGCGGATCTGGTCTCAATAACTACAACGATCCTTTCAAGAATGAACTTTTAAGGTTTATGAGGGAGGTAAACTCCCGTATGGACCAAATCCCCGGCGCGCCACCAGTATTGAAAGGCCCCGTCTCGAAGAAGTATACTCAATTGCCGTATAAGCCGAGCGCAGCGCCGGAGTTAATCCCGAAGAGATTTAAAATGCCCGAAGTGACAAAATATGACGGAACTTCAGACCCTCAGGAGCTTATTACCACCTACACAATGGCGGTAAAAGGCAATGATCTAGCTCCTCACGAAATTGAATCTATGTTATTAAAGAAATTTGGAGAAACTCTCACAAGGGGAGCTCTAACGTGGTATTCGATGTTACCCAAGCATTCCATAGACTCCTTTGAGATGCTCGCGGATTCTTTCATCAAGGTTCATGTCGGGGCCGTAAAGCTACATGCCCGAAAGGCCGGCATATTCAGAATTGCGCAAGGAGAGTCTGTGTTATTAAGAGAGCTCGTTACCCAATTCAGAAGGAAATAATGTTGGTCCCAACTATTCTAGATCAATGGGCATCTGAAGCATACACCAAAGGATTGAATCTGAGAAGTTCAAACGCTTCCCAAAAATTGAAGGAAAGCCTGCTTGAATTTCAAGCAACGACTTGGGCGGATGTCCACAACCAGTACGAGTCAAAAATAAGGATTGAAGATGATCCAGTTGGTTTTCCATTATCAACCAAAGGGCGAGAGAAGAACATATAAAATTCAAAGGATGATTACGACACAGACAATCGAACTCCGAGGGGATGGTTTCTTCCCTATGAGCGGACTGAAGACCGTAAAAGAAGCCTCCAGACAACATATAAATTTATTATTGACAAAAGGACCGATCGCGGTCGGAACAACAGATCCCTGCAAGAGAAAGAAACGTCAAGGTAATGGGATCTTTCTTACCAGGTTATGAGAATACAACTTCAACGTTCGTATAGTGGAATTGGTTTCAGCCATGAGAAACATCAAAGAGGCATGGTTCCTGAGACCAATAAGATCTGATCCCAGATAGAGAGATCCCGACTTATGGTATGAATACCGTGGGACGAACGGCCACCAGAAAGGGCACTGCCTACATCTTCCAGAAGAAGTGGAAATATTACTAGAGAATGATCAGCTCAGAGAGTTCTTAAGTGACCGAGCCAAGAAAAATTATGGTCGAAACAGAGACAACGCGAAATCCTCTAAAGCAAGAGAAGAACCCCCACTTCAAACGAGCAGTATGATCTTCGGAGGGAATGAGATTAATCGGGTAACCTTTTCGGCAACAAAGAATACGAAAGTATCAATAACTCATAGTAAAAGGCTTCGAGAAGACGATATCACTTTTATGGAGGGAGATGTAGACGGATTGTTGCTTCCTTATAGTTATGCACTAGTAATTTATTTAAATGTATTAGATTTTAAGATTAAACGTGTTTTAGTGGATCTGGGAAGTTCAGATAATATCATACAATGGAGAGTATTGGAGAAAACCAAACTCACCGGAAGCATTATTCCGGCAACAAAGCTCTTCGTTGGATTCAACATCGCGAGCGTGATGACCCGATGATAGATTTTACTGCTCACAAACGCTGAAGTAGTAATGAAAACAACTCTCTTCGAAGTTGTAGACGGAGACATGAGATATAATATTATCCTGGGGCGGCCGTGGTTACGCGAAATGAAAGTTGCGCCTTCAATGTATCACCAATTGTTGAAATTTCCGACACCTGAAGGAATCAAGTAGATAAGGGGTGATCAACCGGCAACAAGGGAGATGAATTCAATCTTGGTCTCCAGTAGCAAAGAAAAAGAGTGTTTGACAAGAAATTACAGGAACCGACACCTTCCCCTGAATTAGAGGAAGTTAGCCCGGAGGCAGATAAATCGAAATAGTATCAAGTGCCAAGGTATTTCTAAGTTCGAGAAGTGACGAATGCAATAAATTCCACGGCGGAAGAACTAGAACAAGTTGCGTCGTTCAAAGAATTCCTAGAAAGGAAATTCCATTTAGGAACCGAACTATACCCCGAGCTCAGCCATGCATAAGTTAAGCTTGGATCCCAACATACCTCCGGTAAGACAAAAGAAGCGCTCTATTGCTGAAGCAAGGAATAAATTCGTCAAAGAAGAGGTAACATGCTTACTCAATATTGGTTCAATCCGAGAGGTAAGATACTCGGACTGGCTAGCTAATGTAGTAGTAGTTCCAAAGAAAAACAATAAGTTACACATGTGCGTAGACTATAAGGATTTTAATAAGGCGTTCCCGAAAGACTCGTTCCCATTGCCAAATATCGATCAGATAATTCATGACATGGCCGGGCATGAGTTAATGAGTTTCGTCGATACTTATTCTGGGTACAATCAAATCATGATGAACCTAGAAGATTAGGAAAAAACTTCGTTTATAATGAATTTTGATATATATTATTAAAATGTGATGCCTTTCGGGTTGGAAACCCGGAGCCACTTATCAACGACTCGTGACTAAGATGTTCAATAAATAAATAGGAAAGACTATGGAAGTATATATAGACAATATGCTCGTTAAATCATTGAATGCAGGTGACCACCTTAAGCATTTGCAAGAAACATTTGACATCCTAAGGGAGCATAATATGAAACTTAATTAACCCCCAGAAGTGCATGTTCGGGGTCAGCTCTGGTAAGTTCCTGGGATTCCTGGTCTCACAAAGGGGAATTGAGGTAAATCCCGACAAAATCAATGCCATAGAGGATATCCCAGATCAATTGTTAAACGTAAAAAAAAAGTCTAGAGGCTCGCGGGGAGATTAGCAGCATTGAGCAGATTTATTTCCGATCGTCGAAAAATGTCTATCGCTTCTTCGCACCGCTCACAAAGAAGAATAATTTCAAATGGGCACCGAAATGTCAGAAAGCCTTGAAGGACTTGAAGAATTACTTGTCAAGACCTCCGTTGCTCTCGAAACCAAAAGATAGTCAAACATTGCAAGTCTACCTCGTGGTTTGAAAAGTTGTGGTAAGTGCAGTTTTAGTCCGAGAGGACGAAGGTATGCAATCTCCCATTTATTATATTAGCAAAATTTTAACGGGAGCAGAAACTTGCTGCCCATATTTGGAAAAATTAGCCTTATCTCTCGTAGTTGACGCTCGAAAGATGAGGCCCTACTTCTAGTGTCACCCCATAGTTGTGCTGACTACTTTCCCTTTGCGGAACATCCTTCATAAACCCGAGATCTTGGGTACGTTGGCCAAATGGGCTATCAAAATGAGCGAGTTCGACATAGAATATAAACCGAGGGCTACAATTAAGTTACAAGTCTTGGCAGACTCGTGGCTGATTTCAGTTCGGGACTTTTGCCCCTGGAAACCACGGAGGCAGTAATAGTGTCAGAATCGACATAAGAGGGTTTGGATCTTATTTACAGACAGAGCTTCCAACATAAAAGGGTCCAGGCTTGGGATAATCTTAATCATTCCACCGATGGAAAACATAAGGCAAGCCATCATAAGAATCCCTTTAACTAACAATGAAGAAGAGTAGGAAGCTTTAATTAAAAAGCTCGAATTGGTTTGGGGACTTGACTCCGAGTTCATTGAAATCAAATGTGATTTGCAGTTGGTGGTAAATCAGGTCTACGAGATATTTGACACCAAATTGGAACGTATGCAACAATACGCGGTAAAGGTTGAGGCTCTGTTGGAACAATTTCGGGAGGGGTCACTTACTCATATCCCGAGGGAGGAAAACATGGAAGCATATGCATTGGTAATCTTGGCCTTGTCTACAGAAATCAAGGGATCAGAATTAGGGACGGTAGTGCAACTGATGAATTCAGTCTTGGATACAGATGTTTAGTATCAGGTGAAATCGGCTAGTTTGTTCTGGGATTGGATAAATGAAATAATTGACTATCTCGAGCATGTGAATTTTCCCGAAGACCCCAAAGCATCACAAGCGTTACGCACAAAAGCTGCACGTTATAGCTTTAGGAAAGCCCAATTGTATAGAAAATCCTTCCAAGGCCGGTTAGCCTGGTGTTTAGAAGCGTCAGAAGCCAATTATGCCATGAGAGATGTCCAAAGCGGAGACAAGTTGTCAGCAATTGGAACATGGCACAAATCAAAAAGATATTGTTGTTGATGAATATTATCCGAGCGGAAAGTATATGCTGCACTCTTTTTCCCTTCGTTCAGTTTTTGTCCCAATTGGGTTTTTCAGGTAAGGTTTTTAATGAGGCAGCGATAGAAAGCATACTATGAAAACAACAGCAATAAGACCTTCGAAATAAAGGCAAACAAGCAAGTTTCCACTCGGGGACGGTTAGATAATATTTGGCTAGATAGCAAATTCCCATTGGGAAGTTACGTTTTCTAACGGACAAAGGTTACCCTATCGTTCACGAGTACAAACCTCTAGAGGTTTGTTGGATAGTCCTTCGCTTGATAGCATAGATTCCTAAGGGGAAGTAAGGTTTGTTTCCGAGTTAAGGATTATCTAGAAATTCATTGGTGTAATCTTTGAAGGAACAAGATTTCCAGTGTTCTAATTCGTATTATTCACATTTGAACACTAGGGGGGATTTATATAAGAATACTCCATCAATAACTGCCACGTCGATCAGGAACGAAAATCTAGAAATATAAATGCGTCATCAGGTCTAGGGACTGCACAGCCAGCCCCGTAGAACCAAGGTATACAAGATAGCCACAAACAATGTCAATTTCTTTTTAGCATGACAAATGCTTCTGTACTTTTGAAAATAAAAGGAATTAAATCAAATAAAATCCTTTTGTTTTTATCTTGTTTCTTGTCTGAACGATGAACTAACTTTGTCATTTGAAAGTTAAACAAGTACTTCAAATTCTAGTGCCGTAATGAACAGGAGACGTCCTCTTCAAAAGCACCGTAAACATAAGAGGGCCCTCTCTTATGAAAATCCTTACATTAAAGGGTTGATTTCGGAATAAGTTATGCCCGAAATCAAAATGCATTCGGGGAAAGAATGCACCTGAAGATGTATACAAAAATACACAAAAAGTAAACTTGCGCAAACATTTATAGAAACCCTCATATAAAAGGGATAATGCTCAGAATCAAAGTACTTCAAAGAAAATCCAAAACTACGCATAGCAAAGCACAAAATGAAACGTGCGCAAAATTCTTAAGCAAATGCAATGGTTAAAGACTTGCATGGATATTCAAATGAAAATAAGACTCAAACAATAATTGAGAAAAAATGTGTCTTTATTTGCAAAAAAAATGTGCCAAAAAGGGCAAGGATACAAGAATTGGAAAAAGAAAAGGAAAGCTAAATTGCAGCATCTCTAGAACTAGAAGGAATAAAAGTGTACGCAACCCCGGGAGAAGTAGGTGAATCCGCTGATGGTTGGAAATTTCCCCCAGTTTCATCTTCATCATCATCATCCTTTGATTCCTCTTCAGTTACCTAATAATCAAAATTGGAACAAGAAGAGCCAGAAGCATCTGGCTGCGTCGGGAGTCCATTTTTAGCAGCCAACTCAAGCTCTCGGGCCCTAGCAATTTCGGCATCAAAGTCAAGGATGCCTACTTTGGCCTCTTCCAAGGTTTTTTTCCTTATACTATACGTGGAGTACATTTTTTCAACAATGAGGGAAGTTGCTCGGCATTTGAGTTTTTCCTGGAGTTGGGTTACCTCCTCATAGAGGCTCTTTCGGGTGGACCTAACGGATTGGAGGCTAATATCAAGTTCGCGGACAATTGAACTAAAGAGCCTATATGATGGATAGTTTTTTTGTACTTCTCTTCCAACCGGGCACACATTGTCTCCATTGCAGCAAGCTCTTCGATTTTGGAGTCCAAGGCTGCTTCTAATTCAATCACTTTTCCAGTAGTGGCAGCCTCGCGCTTGGTTGCAGCAAGAACGACGTCATATACTTCAGTCCATTTGGCCTTGGCCTCGTCAAATCTAACCCTTAGCGGGCTAATTTCATAGCTAAGACTTACCACCTCTTGCTCGCTTTGCTGTAAACGAGCCTCTGAAACAACAGCCTCAGTGGCTTTGGTTTCCAGTTCCGAGAGGCGGAGGATAATCTGGTCCAGTTCCTCCAAAAGTTGATTCCGTTCAGAAGTAAGTTCCTCTTTCTCGCTAATCTGGTTCTGAAGGCCCTCAAAAGCAAGAAATTTGTCCTACAAAGCAAGAGAAGAAAAACATAGAATATATTCATGCAAAGGTATTAGAAATTACAAAGAAAGAAACATACCGCTTCGACATTATGCTTGGCATTGTTCAACAGGCACTCTCCCGATAGTGCCAGAACCTTTTCCCAATCTTTATCTGAAGCAAAAGGCTTCAGATAGTTAGCAAGCTCCACCGACCAAAAAAGAAGATTGCACCCGGTAGACACCAAAAGAGTAACATTGCTCCTCCTTAGTGGATATTCAGAAGGGGCAGCTTAATTTTGCCCTGAATTCCCATGAACTGGGGACTGGAAAAGAGGAACACCCTCTTCCTGTTCATCTGCGGCCGGCGAAGATGATGCAACAATTGCTGGTGGAAGAGTTGATGGAGATGGAAGTGATGTAGGAGTTGCTGGTGTTGGTGAGGATGGAGATAAAGCTGATAGAGTCAAAAGATGAGAAGCAGCTGCATCAAATGTAGTGCTGGTAAATGAATGATCCCCAACCAAAGATGGAAGGGACTCGGTACTCGACCCCATAGTACCAGACACAGCATCAGGGACCCGGTAGCAGGAGTTGGCATTTTCGACCAAATCAAACTCCTCCCAGAGCACTGAGACGTCGTCGTCGGTTGGAAGAGTTAACTCAACAGATAGAGAGTTATGTTGAGTTGATGATAAACGACGCCTTCTGTGTAGAGAAACCCCATCATCACTAGCTTATCCATCATCATCAACAACCATGGTGTCTATGACCGACCCGGGAGGAGGGCTAGTGATCACAACTTCTGGAGATGAAATATAGGCAATAGTCTTTGCCCCTTATTCTTTTCCTCGGCCGTAGAAGAACGCCTTCTGTTTGGTTGCTTGTTCTCCCGCCGGGTACTCCATAATGACACACTTCTGCCCGAAGAAGGCCCGGAGACACCTCCTCGAGGACAATAACTGAGCCTACATGTAGACCTAATTTCAAGAATAAGATTGAAGAAATTAGTCAAGTTCTTCACATGAAAAACTAAAATAGGGTGAGTTTGAATTACCATGATTTTTTGCCTTCCACCAGTACTTAAGGGCCAGTTCTTTCCACAAGCGAGTTTCGGGCATCATAACGTCCAAGATCTTCTGAACCCACCGGTCCAGGTCTTTCACCGCCGGTGGGATCCATCAAATTTCTGAAACATACAAAGGATAAACAATCAATATAGGCATAAAAGAATATTTAGCAAAAGAAAATTATCACGACCCGGATTTTCCACCATCGGGAGTCGTGATGGCGCCTACTAATGGAAGCTAGGCAAGCCAACTCTTACTTATCTATCCATTTTTACAACTCTCATATTAAAACATTTAGCAATGTTAATATGATTACAGCGGAATAAAATAATTTAGCGGAAGACTTAGTAAACATTACTAGATGCGATACCGAAATCCAAACATAAATCACTACCCAAGAACTGGTGTCACAATACTTACGAACTTCTAAGAATACTAAACACAACCGTTTAAAATAAATACAAAATTATTTGTCTCGAATACATGAGATAACAGAATGAAAATAAAGATAGAGGAGACGCCGGGTCCTGCGGACGCCTGCAAGGCTACCTCGGTGCCTCGATGGTCGGAATGCAAACACTCACACTACTACTGCTGCTGCTGTCTGAAACCTACATCTGCGCAAAAAGAGCGCAGAGTGTAGAATCAGCACAACCGACCCCATGTGCTGGTAAGTGTCTGGCCTATCACAGCGAAGTAGTGACAAGGCAAGAACCAGAAAAACACATATACCTGTGCAGTTTAAAAATATATATACAACAAGAAATGACAGGAAATAACATGTAATAATTGGGAAGGGGAAAAACATATTCTGCGGTGGAAACAAAATATAATATCCGAAATAAACGAGGAACGGAATAAAAATCACTTTCAAGTTCAACTCATCTTGTTGCAGGCGTGAAACCCGATCCCATTTCATTATATATATAAGTGGTCGGCGTGCCACACGATCCCATTTCATAATATATATAAGTGGTCGACGTGTCACACGATCCCTTTTCATAATATATAAGTGGTCGGCGTGCCACACGATCCCATTTCATAATATATAAGTGGCCGGCGTGCCACACGATCCCATTTCATAATATATAAGTGGTCGGCGTGCCACATAATCCCATTTCACTTTTAACATAGTTCTCAATATATATATATAATTGGCAAGAGAAACAATAACTCGGTGCCAAGGCTCAACAATTAATTCTTTCATATAATCACATAAGATTTTCGAAATTTAATCCATTTAAGACC
>MU781269.1:0-12059 GCA_026770625.1 Nicotiana glauca
TCACATGTGTTTTACATCACAACGACAATTGCCCACAATAAGCCATAGATGTGGTTATCACAGTTATTCCAGTCGTATCATTTACGATTTTCTTTCGTCATTTGTTCCTTAATTCTTACTACAAGCACAATCACAATAATTTCATGAATAAGCCATGCAGATATCACATACCAAACATTCGTACACCATACAAGGCGATTCTATAAAGATTAAGGTTAGCCATACATACCTGGAGTCGAATTCCCTTTTTAACTTCAACTTTCAATTCACCCAATATCCTGGCAACGGCAATCTAGTTCACACGTTAACACATACATCTTAGAATCGAAGTTCACATTTACTACTCAAACTTATTTAGGTTGTCAACCCTCTTTTGCAAGCCTTTCCTTCTACCCAACTCCTCTTACTAGCTTTTAGGTTTTACAGAACACGCATGTGTATTTAAACATCCATTTTCAAGGATCAATTCATGAGAATCCCCCCTTTTATTTAAATTTGAAAATCAATGAAAAAGGATTGGGGATTTTACCTACAAGAGTAAAGATGAAGACAAGTAGTAGAAATTTTCTAGGCTTGGATGACTTTGGAAAATCAATTGATGAGGATGAGACTTTCTCTCTCAAGAACCCTCTCTTCCTTCTCTCTAGTTTTGTCCACAAAATATGTAAAAATGAAGGGTTGGGGTGTTTTATTGAAGAAGAGATCGGGTTGAAAAATTAGAAAATCTGGAGCCGAGTCGGGTCTGCGGTCGTACTCTGCGATCGCAGAGTGAAAATGTGGTCCGCATAATGGACCGCAGAAGTGCTCCTAAAATCTGACTTCTCTGCTTGGGTTTGCGACAGAAATGCGGTCCGCATTTCTGTTCTGCGGTCGCATAATGCATCGCTGAATTGACCTTCACAAATCCTTGAGGAATTTACACGACGATTATACGGTCCGCATATTGATTATGCGATCGCATAATAGACCGCATTCTCGACTTCAATTTCGACTAATTCACTGGTTAACTCTGCAGTAGAAATGCAGTCCGCATACCTGATCTGCGACCGCATTCTGGACCGCATAATGGCAATTTTATAGAAAATTTTTGATTCTTGATTTTTATGAGCTTGGATCAATACCAAGGGTCCGAATCGCGGCGAGCTCTACACATTCCTAACACATATTCGAAACTTGGCACTACGAGGTACTAGGTTTTGAGCACAAAATTTTTACGGGGCCTTACATCCGCACCCACTTAAAATCATTCGTCCTCGAATGAGGATTTTTGAAAATCAGTTGGTTTGGAAAAAATGATATGTAGGCCCTCAAAATTTTCACTAGCTCCCATATTTTTAAAAAAATTTCGCCAGAGTTTTCCTTTGTATTGTGGACATATCTACCTGTCAGAGAGCCCCTGAAACATATTGTCAAACACCATTACACAATTCCTATCATCCCTAAAAATGGTGTACAATTCATTACTTCAACAGTTGCACATATTCAATCACTTGACGAACTTTTGCACATAGTTTGATTACTACAATGAGTCCCATATAGTTTAACCACTTCGATTCACTATACACATGTAAATTAATCATTACCTTTCTATACTATCATAAGCCAATTACTTATCACAAGAGTTCATACAAAACTTTCATTTACCAAGAAGGGTTTGCATATGACTCAAATAATTACAACACATACAATTTCCGCACAACATGAAGAATTACAATAGTAAAGAGGGTGTCTTTGTACCAAATGGGACACAATGTCAGTCCGCTTAGGGACAAGAGTTCGCACGATCACTACTAGACTTGTTCAAACAAATGGGGATTTTTTTCTTTCATCTCATCGTCCGCTTCCCACGTGGCTTCCTCGACTTGTTGATTTCTCCACAACACTTTAACTCAAGCAATTTCTTTATTTCGTAATTTACGGACTTGCCTATCAAGAATAGCAACCGGAATTTCTTCATATGATAACTCTTCAGTAACTTTGATGTCTTCAACTGGCACGATGGTGGACGGATCTCCAACCACTTTCCTTAACACAGACCTATGGAACACCGGGTGCACTAGGTACATTTCAGGGGGCAACTCCAGCTTATAAGCAACTTACCCTATCCGTTGAGCGATCTGATACGGTCCAACATACCTAGGACTCAACTTCCCTTTCTTCCCGAATCGCATGACTCCCTTTATAGGATATACCCTCAAGAACACCCAATCATCAACTTGGAATTCCAATTCTCTTCGACGAACGTCTGCATAGGATTTCTGGCGACTCTGAGCAGTTTTCATCCTTTCCCGAATGACTTTAACTTTCTCCATAGCCTGGTGCACGAGATCCGGTCCTATCAATTCTGCTTCACCCACTTCAAACCACCCAATCGGAGACCTACACCTTCTTTCGTACAATGTCTCAAATGGGGCCATCTGAATGCTAACATGAAAGCTTTTATTGTAAGAAAATTCTATAAGGGGCAAGTGATCATCCCAATTACCTTTGATGTCCAAGATACAAGCCCGAAACATATCTTCAAGTGTCTGAATAGTCCGCTTTACTTGACCATCGGTCTGCGGATGGAAAGTCGTGCTGAGATTCACCTGGGTACCCAAACCTTGTTGAAATTTCTTCCAAAAATTAGCTGTGAACTGAGCCCCTCGATCCAAAATAATAGAGAGCGGAGTACCATGAAGCCTCACTATTTCCTTGATGTACAACCGAGCTACTAGGTTTTGAGCATAAAATTTTTATGGGGCCTTACAATTGTTTCATGACACATAGCAAAATCTAAATATCAGCAGTCGATCAACCAGGCAAGTATTGCAGTACCAATGAAGCATTCGTAAGTCAAAACACGATGCGACTTCTAAAATATGCACCCTTCTCCGGCAATACCAAGTAGTAATAGCATTCATCTAGACATCGGAAACCGTCCATGTTGTCTAAGAATTCATGACCTTCTCTTCAAAACAGAACCATGACCTTCCACATGCCAATCTCAATCACACACAACATATCACATCTATCATGCCATCATATGAAAAGTAAGAGAATCTCATAATCAACTTTGAGTCACAAGCATAATCGATACTTAATCAGTCAGAAATCTTCCATTTGATCTCACCTAGGAGAAAATCAGAATACGCAACATGCTCCCCTCGCCAGTAGGAAATATCCATCTCAAACCGTGGTAGAAATCATCGATAACTCTCCGAAACCCATTTGCGCATAACCAAACCATCAGAACTGAATCTCTCTAACTCAAACAAGCCACGCAGGTTACCAAATCCAAGAGCATTGCCACAAAACACCTGTAGATACTCACCACATCATAAGTACACAAAGGACCATTCGTATCTATTGCCATGCTGATGTAACCTACTACCAAGATGTCTCATTCCTCCGAGTCTCTTCTGAATTTTAACCTCAAGTTGACATTTCTCCTTGCCAAAACATCATGATCTCTACCTAAAGCTCACCACAATAGATCCTAGCATAAAACCTCATCACCTTGAAGCCCATAAACTGGCGTATTCTCTCGTAAGCATCCCAAAAGTACGACAACCGTGACACCTAATATGAAGAGACCTTCTGCGAATCTAAAGCCGATAACTTCCCCTTCTGGTACTGAAACGAAGAATTCATAGTCATATAGAATATATGCGAGTCTCGACATCATCCAATATAAATCTTGGATTCTAGCCATATACAAATCTAAAAATTCTCAATTGCTACATATAAATCTTGAATCCATTAAAACCTTCTTGAGAGTCATCCACTCTGCACAAATCTCAATTGAATCGTCCAAATAGGCCGGAGGACCTATGCTAAATTAGCACAACAACACCCCAAAGAAGTAATCCCACATTAACAAAACCAAGTAAATGCCAACTCCATGCGTACTACATCCATCATGAATAACAACTCAAATCATTCCATGATTTCCATGTACGCATAATGTCACACCCCAAAATCTGAGGAGCATGACCGACGCTCAACCGAGTAAACCCAACTGAGCAAGCCTGCTATGTTTCATTCTACCCAAACTAGTTCATAAATAAAGAGGGGATATTATCCCATTTAGTAAAATGCAAGGAAATCTGTTATTAGCAACCCTCATTTCATTTTTTTGTAATTGCTTAATTTAGTTTTCAAAATATTACAAGTTTACAAATTTAATGAAAAACATGCTTGTCAAGTACCAACATTTCTAGCCCAGATTCCCAACATCAACCTCCACCCACAATAGTCTACGGAGCCTTTAAATACAAGATAAGAGCAATAGAGAAATGCCGGCAACAAGGCTCCGGCTATACCTCAAAATGAATTTAGAATATGAACAAAAGATACATAACATGACCCCGAGACCCCGAGATGGAGTGGGGCTCACCAACACAGCTGATGGAAAGTAGAGAAGGTGCTACCGCTGGTGGACTAGAGTACCTGCTGTAAAACCACCTACAATCATAACACGATTGTAGCGCCCCCAACAAAAGGGGCGTTAGTGCCGTCGAGTAGCACTAGTATGTAAGGCTAAAAGAACTATTTTAGAGTATAATATCCATACAAGCAAAGAATCCACAAACAATAAGTCAAGATCAACGATATTCTAACACCCAATTTTGAAACATGTTAGTCCTCTACTTTATGAAAATAATATATATACTTTTTGTTTGGTTGGGAGATCTCTAGCACCGATATAAGTTTTACCACCGTCTTTGATAGCACGAAGTCCGATCACGACTCGATAGGCTAAGTCATCCCTCTTAGAGACATATACCAAATCACAAATTTCCAGTTTTTAATTTCCCAGGTATCAAATTTCTAGATTTATAGATTTCCAGCACTATACCACCATATGTGCGGCATGGCGTCCGATTACGGCCCGATCGGATAAGCTGCCTTCCCATATATGCCGTGTGGGTTGGCGTTACCAAATTTCAATGTTGCCAAGATCATCCCAGTTAGGGGGAATAAGCTCGATGCACCCCTACACCGGCACGTGTAGTTTCAGGAATGAGTCTTATGACCCACCCTTCCTCAGTGTTGCTAAAGATACTCCCGAAAACATATTTGATTCAATTAAGTATTGCACACAATTGTAGTATAAATACAAGTATACGAATATATCATAAACGCAACCATGCTTACCTCAATATCCTTCACAATTTATAAATTCCCATTAGTAGTTCCAGTCACCAACAACAACAGTGTTTTCCTTGGCTCATTTGGCCATTCACAAGATTCCTTATTCCTAGCACGGTGGCCGTATCCGGTTTCTCACATTTTCATCCCTTTATTTCCAAATATCACCAACCAATATCAAGGTACCAAATATTCCGGAGGTTATGTATTTTCAAATTCAACAGAGATAGAATCATCAAGCATAAGGGACTCTTCCCAAAGAGGAATATACAAACCAACAATTATATTACACATTGAGCGTATCTATAAGGCAAAGCATTATATAAAACAGCCACTTTTGGGCATAGTTCGGGTACAAGACCTTTAGGCCATTCTACTTTTGGAAGTTAGTTCATAAGATTTGAGACTTATTTTATATTTGTTTCACTCTTCCTTATTCGATTCATTTTCATATGTCATTACATCTCATCAACAAATAGACCAAATAGACATAATCAACCAAATCATCTAATATACACAATAGCAACTAGGAGCATTAAACAGAGCAATTCTTCTCACCCAATTAGCATGCTAAACTTCTTTTACGAGGGGACTCAGGACTATACAATTTTGGTAGGTAAGACACACTTAAACTTACAAACAAATATGGAATTCACTTCCGAGAGAGAAAGTTTAGCCTACATACCTCGATTGAGCTTTCCTTAAGTCCTACTATACTCCGAGACTCTTAGCAACGTCAATATCTTAGGAACATGACAAATCAAACCACAAATCAGAGAGATGATCATATTTCTAGTTCATTTGAGCATATTTTCAAACACTAAGGGTATCTTGCTTTTAAAACCATTTTGTGAAAGATCCTACCATCCCTCATCCCATCCTTAGCTCAAGACCTAACAAAATACTCTTAAGGACTCATGCATGAAAGATATCCACTTCTGTCCTCATCAATTACCCTTCTAATGGTCTATCCTAGTTATATCTAGAAATGAAGAGCTTGGATTATAGACCCTTACCTTTTAGGAAGATGACCAAGGTGCCTTTCTTGACAAATCTTCAAGGTTTAAGCAAGATCTTATGGAGAAATATTGATGAAGAACCCCTTGTCCCACTAGGACCTCTTCTCTCTCTCTAAATGTATCAGAAAATAAGCCTAAAATGAAGGGTAGGGTGTAATATATCGACATGGGGTCGGGTTATAAAATTAGAAAATTGGACCCCCGAGTAAAGTATGCGGTCGCAGAGTAAACATGTGGTCCGTATAATGGACCGCAGAATGCTCCCCAAAAACTAAACATTCTGACTCAGTTTGCGGTAAGAATGCGATCCGCATTCATGTTCTGCGGTCGCAAAGTGCACCGCAAAACTGACCCTCGCAAAAGTCAAAGGAAAATATGCAATGACTATGCGGTCCGCATTTCGATTATGCGACCGCATTTCGACCGCATTACTAGATTCAATTTTAACCAACATTCTGCCTCACTCTGCGGCAGATATGCGGTCCGCATTTCGATTATGCAACCGCATTCTGGATAGCATTTCTTGCATTTTTCTGGAAATTTATTCTTGACTTTTTAATGCATTATTCAATCCAAAAAGGTCCACGCCGCGGCGAGCTTGCGAGCCGCGAAGTATATTTATGAATTGTTAACACATAATCCTAACTTGGCACCACGGGATCCGGGTTTTCGAGTAGGGATTTGACGGGGCCTTACACATAAAATGTAATATAACCTGTATTCTGAAATTCCCTTACTCGATTCATCCTCAATCTCAACCTCTGCAAGTCTTAACTGGGTCACAAGTATATCTCAAACCAAACATAATACAATACGTAACCATGCACCCAAATCATCGATAGCAGACTCCCCCACTTGGCGCAAAGCCATAGATCAAAACACTTGATAACTCATAATGCACATACTCTATTACTGCCATGATCCTGCAGCGATATCCAACTAAATCCTTCATAATCTCATGTAATGCAAACTATATAATACCTCAAATTATCTACTAAGCTCGCATTCATCATCGTGACGGTAGGTCAACTTTCTCGACTAATCTAAACTCAAATCGCAACACATATAACCCATTAGTAGAAAGAAAATCTCCATACCACATAATAAGGATCATATATCCGTAGATTACCCCGTAGGCTCGCTTAGCCTCAAACTGACACCTCTCTATACCCTTTTATAGCCGCAACTACTATGCCATCACTTAATCTTCCTGATTCTGAACTCACAACAAGAAATGAAAATCTACTTCAATTCACAATTAAACAATATGAAAGATCCTTCAACATACCCATAACTCGAAACTATACATCAAATCAAGCACCCAAAGTCCTTTTTACATCTCAAGTGAAATCTTTTCATCACATCCAAACTATATGAACACTTCCCGCAGTCATATCATACTCATCATATAGCCATCCAACCACTCATCGAGCCATAAATTCCACTAATAGGGACACTACCAGACTTATAAGTTCAAAAACATGTGCTCACACAACCAAAATCTCGTGCTCAAGTTGCAGTCAAAACCCGTCCTCAAGTCCTCCAGACTCGCCCATCATCAACACGCAAAAATCATATCTCGCACCTCATCCATGGAATCACAAGTCGTCGATGCACAGTTGCTATCGAGCGCACACATTGCATACGAGTGCGTGGAAGGAATTAAAAGAGCTATGCTTCAAGCTAAATCAATTTCTCACAATAATGAAAGAAAGATGGGAAGTTTACCCTAAATGCCCTATAGCCTCATGAAGATAGGTATCGACGTCATCATACCGATTTGCAAGACTCTACTAGACACTTGCTCATGACTCGTGGAACCTATTAGCCTAGAGCTCTGATACCAACTTGTTACGACCCAAAATCCAACTAGTAGTGATGACACCTAATCCAACCTACTAGGTAAGCTAATTAACCATTATCCAATTTAATGAGATTTATAAAGATAAATAAATGATAAAATAATAGAGCCTTCATACATTTTCCAAGAACCGGTAGTACAAATCATGAGCTTCTAAGATATAAAGTTTACAAAGCTGGTATAAAATAAATACATCATCTGTTGAAATATACATGAACATATCAAAATTCTAAAGCTACAAAGATAAAAGGCAGCTATGACTGGAACACATGTACATGTGTAAATCTAGCTCCCGCCATACACAGAAACATGAGCATCCAACATCTTCATGCAATGTGAAGGAAGTGTAGTATGAGCACAATAGACACCATGTACTCAATAAGTAACAAACCTAACCTTAGGTTGAAAGTAGTAATGGGCTGGGACGAATGTCATAGTCCAACACCGATAGCCAGCAATACTTCATAATAATATAATAAAAGTGGTATAAGAAGTAAATCAGATATATGATTCTTAACTCGTTCACAGTTACGAAAAAATGGGCATGTTTTTCAAAGATGTCAGTAAAACTCAATTCTTTTCACCAAATCGCTAAAAATATGAGTAAGTCTGAAAACTATGATTTTTCCCAAAAACCTTTCAACAATAAATAATATGATTTATTTTCAGATAGCATGAGAAAAGTACATCTCTATGCCTACATGTCAATATGCAGGTAAAATTATGAATGTCACCAAAATTGGGTAGCATGAGGAAATGCATCACTATGCTTGTATCTCAAGTATACATGTCAATGCAATGCATCTCAGTGATGAACTCATGTACTCACACTCTCAAAGTACTCAATCTCTCTATCTCGCACTCTCACTCATCATGCTTAATACTCAGCACACTCAATTACTCAGCACTGTACATGGTAGATCTAGCCCAAACATAAATAGCAACTGTGCTCACTGTGGGTGTGCAGACTCCGGAGGGACAGATCCAGCCCAAGTGCTAATATAAACTGTTGCAGCGTGCAGCCTGATCTCATATAACCCTAAGGCCTATTGCGGCACGCGATCTGATCCATATATATTTAACCAAAGGCTTGTTCTGGCGTGCAACCTGATAAACCTATATATAGCCATGAGGCTTGTTGTGGTGTGAAACCCGATCTGTATATATCAATAATGTCTGCTGCGGCGTGTAGCCCGATTCCATCATGAATCAATAACACTTACTTTGGTGTACATCCCGATCTCATCAATATCACTCATAATCCGTCCCTCAACACCCAACTCAATCATCAATCTCTCTAGTCTCCCGGGCCTAAGAATCTCATGCCACTCAGCCCAAATAATGGTAACAAAATGATGTGACATCAAATGATAACAAATACTGAGATATGATATGTAAATAAATGAATATGACTGAGTAAATAAATGTAATTTAAGCAAATAACTCAATAGCAGAAATGACCTCGGTAGGTCCAAAAAGAATAAGCATATCGCCTAAACATGGTTTCTAACATGGATCACAGCTCAATTGCTCTAGCATGTAGAGATTTCATAGATATAATTAATATTAGGTAACTACACAGTACTACAGAAATAGCTGAGTCACAATTCACATGGTGCATGCCCAAATGCCTGTCATCTAGCATGTGTGTCACCTCAACACCAAACACATATCACATATATTCAGGGGTTCATACCTTCAACACTAAGTTTAGAAGTATTACATACCTCAAACATGAAAATATCTACTCCAGTAAACCCTAGCCTCACGAATCGGCCTTAAAATGCCTCGAATGTAACCAGAAACAATTCGATACAATCAACAGGTGATAAATTAATCAATTCCATAAGAAAATACTAAGTACTTTATCAAAAATCAAAAAGTCAACTCAAAAGTTAACCCCAGGGCTCACATCGCGGAATCCGATGAAAGTTACGAAATTCGAACACTCATTCAACCACTAGTCCAACCATACCAAAATTACTCAAATCCGAAACAAAAATCTTGCTCAAATCCCCAAAATTCAGCCTAAGAAGTTTTCTCCATTTCCCCCAAAATTTCAATCTAATTCACTAATTAAATGATAAAATCAAGGATATATTCATATAATCTAACAAAATCTGAGTTAGAATTATTTATCCCAATCAATTCCTTTACGAAACATTTCCACAAACAGAGCTCTCGAGATCCACCAGTAAAAAATGATATGAAACCCTCGTTTATATAGTACCACATCTTATCTCCGAAAGTGTTGACTGCACATTTTTTGTGTGGTACGCACTTGCAAGTACGGCGGCCGCGATCCGAAACGTGCGGTTGCACTTCAACAGTGACTGTAAATTCAGTAAATTGACTGTAACATTTGGTATAAATGTCCAAATGATGAATGGTTTACCTTTATAGACTTAAAGGAGTACAACTTTTAGTTTTGGATCATCTCCAAATTCCTTATAGATTAAAATATATAAGCTTCCAAAGTCAAACCAATAAACCTACAGATTTCCCACTTCCACGGTTCGCACATTGTCTTTGCCTTAGCACTCCAAAAATATGCAAATCCGGGTATATGCTTAAGCCCAAAATCACCATCCGGCCCTAACGGAACCATCAAAACTGCGATCCGGGGTCAAATACTCAAAAGTCAAACTTGCTCAACTCTTTCAACTTAAAGCTTCAATAATAAATTCATTCTTCCAAACTAATTCCAAGTCATGAAAATCGAAACCGATGATACACACAAGTCATAATTCATCGTATGGAGCTACTCATGTGTCACGACCCTAGTTCACCAATTGTGAACACGTCATGACGGCACCTAGTCTTTACGACCAGGTAAGCCTAACACATTGCGAAAGTAACAACATTTGCGAAATTTATATTCAAAAGCTAAATAAAATGAGTAATGTATACAGTTGCCGCCTGGCACATACACTTTAATACTTTAAATTCTAGAACCATCCCAAAGACCCGAAAACCCACGGGCAACACAGGCTAAGGATAATACATAACACTGTTCTAATCATCCAAAAAGTCTATAACAAGGAAGAACAGAATAGCATCTAGCTAACTAAAGGGTAGAGTGAGAGGGAGACTCTCCGGTCTACGGACGCGGCAGATATACCTCAAGTCTCCAAAATGCTCTCTGCATCTACTGATGATGCACCTGCGTAGAGGTACCTGGATCTGCACATGAAAAACATGCGCAGAAGAGGCGTGAGTACACCACAGCAGTACTTAGTAAGTGCCAAGCCGAACCTCGGTTGGGTAGTGACGAGGAAAGGTCAGGGTCCTACTGAGACATCAACAATAAAATAGCAAGATATTAAAAGTATCGAAGTCTGATGAAAACTAATGAACACAGCGGTGTGATAAGACAGATCAATGAAATATAGTACTGCAAGACAAAACAGAAACACAGAATAAATACAGCAAAATTACAAGAACACCGACAAGGGTCTCCTAGGATACCGTCCTGTAGCCCTTTCCTCAACTTCCCAATGGAACTCCCGGGATACCGTCCCGTAGTCCAAATCTCATATCAATATCAAAAGATCTCCCGGATATCATCTCGTAATCCAATCACCAGTGTGCAGGGGGATCTCCCGGGATACCGTTCCGTAGTCCCAAAATAAAAGTGCAGGGGGATCTCCCGGGATACCGTCCCGTACTCCCAAAATAAAATGCAGGGGGATCTCCCGGGAATCAAACCCGTAGTCCCAAAGTAAAATGCAGGGGGATCTCCCGAGAATCAAACCTGTAGTCCCAAAGTAAACAAACAAGGGGGGAGCTCCCGGAATCCCGCATCCGTAGTCCCAATGTAAATGCGCAACCAACATCAGAGAAATATTCAAGATTTGAAGTGCAACAATACAAGGCAACAAGTAATACTGGCCTAACATGCTCCACGTAACCACAGTTAAAACAATTTAAACACATAGGCAACTTGGATTAATTAAACATGCTCTTCTACGCTAGCACAGGCTAAAATAGCAAGTAAAGTAAAGCAATTATGAAAGAAAATTCAAATCAAGTATTTAAGTAAAAAT
>MU781271.1:7596-19292 GCA_026770625.1 Nicotiana glauca
CTAGAATTATGGCTGAGTTTGCAAAACAGCATTTAAGACCTTGGACTGAAATTAAATGATATGCAATATCATGCTATGTAGCAATATCAATCCTCGAAGGATTTTACAAGTCGGCACAAGGCCCCAAACATGGCATCAAGCCCAGTAATATTATCAATGCAATGTGCGTATCAGTCGCCAATATATTATAATTATCACTCGGGATGGACCAGGTCACAAATCTCCAACCACAAACGACCTCGCACCTACCATCGGGTGCATGTCTCACCTCAATACAGTGTCACAGTATGATATACCGGGGTTTCAAACCCTCAGGTCATCATCTCCACAAATTACTCACCTCTAACCGGCAAAATCTCTAGCCCGCGATGCCTTTGCTCCTCAAATCGGCCTCCTCATGCGTCAAATCTATCCAAATTCATAGCGAATACATTACAATAGGCTAAGGGAACATAACCCAATCGAAAAGACTCGAAAAATATTGAAAATCACGAAATTAGCAAAAACCCGAGCCCACGGCCCACTTCTTGAAAAATTACGAAAGTTACATCAACATATTCCTCGTCTCTCCACGAGTCCGTACATATAAAATTTACCAAAATCGGAGCTCAAATGGCCTTTCAAATCCCAAAATTTCATTTTCAAAACCAAGCCCTAGTTCTTCAACCTTTCACCCAAAATGAGTAATCTAGTTAGGATATTTGATGATAATCCCCTATTATTGTCTAACAATGACCACAAGTGACTTATCTCCAGTTTTCACACGAATTCTTACTCATCAATAACACAAAAACGAAATTGAAGACTAGAGTATAGAACCTTACCTCTGTGATGAAGAACTTGTGATTGGGTTATTCGATTCTTCAAGATTGATGCAAGATTGGATGATTCAAATGGTGAGTTTCCCCACTCTCTCTCTATAATGCTCTCACCTCTCTCTAGAATGCTCAGAAAATCACCCCAAAATGAACCCCAAAGCATATATATTGAAATGGGTTCGGGTTATAAAAAGTGGGAAGTTAACACTCCGAAGTCGGGTTTGCTATAGCAGAACGGACCGCAGAATGAACATGCGGTCCGCAGAATGCACCGCAGAATTGACACCCAAAACTGGGCAACACTGGCCCAATCTGCGGTCAAAATGCGACCGCAGATTGCACTCTGCGATTGGTTCTGCGGTCGCAGATTTGATACAGGTTCACATTTTTCTAACCTTTGGTAATTTGATCATAACTTTGTGTAGGAATGTCCAAATGACGAACGGTTTGAAGCATTGGAACTAGACTCAGAGATCTTTAATTTGATAGGTTTTTTATCACCCAGATCCTTGTATAACAGGATATATGATCGTTTAAAGTGAGGTCTTATGCGCACTCATTTACAACTTCGTCAATTATGAAATTTTCCAACTTCAAAAGTTCCTGTTAGCCATCCGAAATCACACCGAAGCCCCCGGGACCTCAATAAAACACGCCAACATATCCCATAACATTATTCAAACTTGTTCCAATCAACAAAACACCTCAAACAACATCAAAACCATCAATTTTCATCAATTCAAAGCTTAAGTTAAACTAAAACTTTTAAAACTCATATTCAATCAAAAACCCGACCTAAACACCTCCGAATCAACTGAAATTTTGTACACAAGTCCAAAATCACCTAACGAAGCTACTGAAACTCTCGGAATTCCATTCCGACTCCCGGATCAAAATTTCACCTATCAATCGGAAATCGCCAAAATACTAACTTCGCCAAAATAGGCTAACTTCTTCACCGGACCTCCAAAATTACTTCTGATTGCGCTCCTAAGCCTTAAATCATCCCCCGAAGCTAACCGAATCATCGAAATTCAATTCCGAGCCCTCTAACTCACAAGTCAATATCCGGTTGACTTTTCCAACTTAAGTCTTCATAAAAGAGACTAAGTGTCTCATTTCTTAATAAAGTCACTCCAATTAAATTCTAATGCACCCAATACTGATAATGAAACATAAGGAAGCAAAAAATGGAAAGAACGGGGTAGTTACTCACGAGACGACGGGTTGGGTTGTCACATTCTCCCCAACTTAAACAAATGTTTGTCCTCGAACGTGCCCAGACTTGTTCCAAAAGCCCAACAATTGTTGAATAACCTTACCATGTATAAATTCGGGGATGAAGTCACATCACCCTATCTAAAATAGGTCTGATAATACAATACAGCTAAAATTTCATAGCCATTTAGACCATAAACTGGAGACCCACATTGCACTTTCTGAAATCATACCCAGAATTTACACGAACCAGTTATAATAACCCACAATCCAACACTCGGAACGATAGTCTCTATTCACAGCAATTGCCCACAATACCAAATACCGATAGGAAACCTCTTGTTAGCTAAAGTCTTATTCTAACACTTTCATATACTTCCAACTATAAATAAAACACGCGATAAAACGTAACAATTTCTCAGATCAACCATTTATGAAGGCATTTCCTCTTTTACTAATATCGCAATAGATTTTCGAGCCGAACCTCGATATTATCCTCCTAACAAGTCGAAATCGATTTTGTTCGTATTCATCACTGCCCCCAACGATCACCTCGAATCCAACACACCACTCTGGTGATATAATACCCCAATACAGGCCTAAGCCACAACTTGCATAATACGCGCACCTATAAGAAACGGTTCGAACATACTCAATTCATGAAATGACTCAACTGATAGAGTTGTACCTCAAATTCACTAGTATTGCCACAACACAAGGCTGAGACCCTGTCTCATACCATAGATATATGACACACAAATTTGACCCACAAGGTCATGTTTCCACACAGCTTTGCTGCAACAGCGATCTTATTCAACTACTACTCCACATGAAACACCTCAAGTCACTATGCTTGAAATCGACTACCATGCTCAATTGATGGCTGGAGCCCGAGAAAATCATTACACCCACGGTGAAACAAATAACACATACCATGCAAACATGATAGAACATAATCCAACTCACTTCGCCACTCAACCCGTGGCATTTCCGGCATGGCTCATGGCACAATAGTTCAGAATTGCTCGACGCTAAGACGATCAGTCTAAATTCTGACGCCATATACAAAATCTAACATACCAGCAAGTAAAGATCCACTCGAGTCTCCAAATCCTGATAGCCATTAAATAGTATCGACGCACACGCTTCATCATACCTGACCCTAATACAATTGAAGTGCCATCAACTTAATTGCATTGGCCTTTTTCTGAACATGTAACCTCTGCAAATCATTATGATTAAAAATAAAATTTTCTTAATCATCTGAAGATCATTCACCCTAATCATCTGAAGCTCATTTATCTAATCACCCAAAGCAGCCCGTACTGCCTAAGAATGTTATGAATTTCCATTCAGAACTGAACCATAACCTTACACACACAATTCTTAATCCTTCACGCCATATCGCATATGCCATATCATCCTAAGGTATCATGAGGATTTCACCTCCCTTCCGAACCATGAACGTTTACGTACTCAACTAGTCAAGGACTTCCATTGATCCCATCTAGAAGAAAAATCATTATACATCCCATGCTCTGCATGACATACATAGGTCTTGTTCAAATTCTTACAATACCTACACGATGGATAAGATCTGTATAAACTCATAACACCGCCGAACCAGCAATTCATTGGGTCTATACTTCTAGCAAGAACTATCGCCTTATTCTGAACCAAACAATGGTCTTAGCTCCTTAATTTACTTCATATACTCAGATTGCACTAATCTCGAATTCAATGATCTCGTCTCACCCATTACGAACTGCTCAGACAATAAACATTATTGAAAGTCACATATGATGTCTCAATATGCCAATAGGCTACCAATTCGAACATGGTACAAACGAAAAACAAACTCTGGAAGGAATTACCAATCTCACGCACTACTACGACTTTCCTTAGAAAACACGAAGCAAGGCATAAAAATAGCATATAGAAGACTATACTCAATATCACACTATTGCGGTGTGCAACCCGATCCAGATAACATACCCATGGCGGCGTGCCACCCGATCCACACATAGATCTCACATAAGGAGATACATATCGAGCCAAATTTGCTTATTACAACAAAATACCGAGTATCGGTCATAAGCATGCTAAGTGCATAATAATTTTTCTGAGGTACATATAGCGTTAGAAGCTACAAAACTCAAGCACAACTGAGGTGCGATGTACAATCTGAATTTCAAGAGCCAAGATGCCCATATAACGTCATTCTTACACAGATTCTCAACACATAGCAATTTCTCAAGTCGTCTCACAACTCACGCGGCGCAATGCATTACTACGCAAAATATCTGACAATGAAACATCAACCTAACGACTCCTCCATGAGGAAGGCGTACAAAAATGCACACATCTGGCCTGATATAGAGCCGTTATTCACATTAAATCTATCCACTGACTTCAAGTCGATTCCGATCACGTTGAACTAGTCTGATAACCTTTCAAAGGTCCATAATAACTTCCATTTTCTTCATAAAATACAAGAACAACCATCACAATCGGAGTAATCCTCCCCAGTTCACAACACAATATACCAAATGACCTTCAGGCATGAATCTTTAATTTAACGACACCATCACAAACTTCATACTTGGTTTACATCTTTAATCAATCAAGTGATCACATGTCGTACTTATAAAATCTTCCAGTGGAACACACTCCCACAACCTACCACAAAATATCTGGAGCGTACCTCTAAACGACCGGTCGCACTAACGTTGAAGAGCGATCAAGAATCATTAGCCAGGATGTAAATCCTTTTTTTTTTACAAAACACTGATCTTAGGTGACGCTGAAGACAATGCCAACTTACTGTAAATATTGAAACTTATCTCCTGCTCATCCGAGCTCATGACATTTTGTCAAAAAAAATTTCCTTCACTTGTACCATTCTCGGCCAAATTTCCACAACCAGAACTGACTCACCAACATACATCAAATCGGAACTAACATAGTACATAACTGTACAATCAACTAATCAACAACAACCTCCCCAACTTAGCTCGAAGCCATATATATCACAACACATATACTCTATTGCTGTAGTAATATCATGGTGAGATTAAACTCACTCTTTCACAAGCATGTGGAGACACGAATCATCAGAAATTTTAACTCTTCTGCAATTCTTGCATTCATTCACAAAACAGTTAATCCCACTCTTTAGGCGACAAAATTTTACTAAGTCCCAAATTTTTCAAAAATTTCGGTAGAGTTTCCTTTGTAATTGGGCCTATCCACCTGCCAGAGAATCACCAAAACCAACCTAACAACACGTCCACAACTTGACAAAGCATCACAATGTATATCAACAACATTAATCTCAATACTACATGTATTATATTATCAAAATTGATACATGGACATGCGTTGCACCTATTCAAATCATAACACATAGAAAATACCTTTCAATTACACATGAGATCTTCTAACATACACATAAGGATCATACCACTTAAGGATGCCTCGCAGGAGATATCCACCTGCTTCGCCTCAATTAAGTATTTCAGCATGCCTTCCACCATCATATACGTTACACAGTCATATAATCTTCTTGGGTCTGAACTCAACCCGCAACGTGCTATGTACTTCGCTCCCAACTAGGAGAACTGAAAAGATTCTCCACGCACCCACAACTCGGGGCAACACATCCAATCACAATGGAAATCAAACACTTAATAGTCCATCTATCACCTAGCAGTCCTTCTTTGACACTTCCAAGTCATATAGACACACCACACAATACCAATATACTCATTACGTAGCTATCTAGCCGAAATTCCTACAATTAGGGATAATACTGAACATATAAGTTCATAATACTAGCTCGCAAAATCAGCACCTCGGTGCTCAAGCCATAGGCGAAGATTTGGCCTCAAGTCCTCCAGACTGGCCCAACATCGACTCGTAGAAATTACATTTCGCCCCTCGATCGGGAAATCACGAGCCATCAAGGCACATATAATACTTAGCGCTAATGTGCGCATACAAACGTGAGGAAGGAATTTCAAGAGTTATATTCCAAGATGAATCAAGCACGCACGATAAGAATTCCAAGAATGGGAAGCTTTCCTAAAGGTTCTGCAGCCTCCCGAGGATAAATAAAGATGTCTCCGTACCGATCTGCGAGACTCTACTAAACCTGCTTATGACTCGTGAGACCTAGTAACCTAGGCTCTGATACCAACTTGTCATGACCCAAATTCCATACCCGGTCGTGATGGCGCCTCTCGTGAAGACAAGGCCAGCCAACAACCCCAAATCCTCTCTTTAACAGCTATTAAACATAAATGAATAGAAAATACAACTTATTGGTATTAAAACTATTGATTTCATCCCAATACAACCCGACCGGGGTGTCACAAGTCATGAGTATCTAAAGGAGTCTAAATACATTTATAAGACCAGTAGCGTACAATATGGAATTTAAAAGTCAAAAGGGTAGAAAATCTGGTGCCGCAGACGCTGGCGGTCACCTGGCTCAGCGATGGTAGCAAATCTTCAATCACCTCAAACCTGCAACCGGGTAACAAATACCTGCATCTGCACACGAGGTGCAGGGAGTAAAGTGAGTACTACAAACTCAGTGAGTAATAAGCATATATAATGTCTGAAGATATAAATCCACGAAATGCCACAATGTAAAGCTAAAATTATCAATTTAACACCATCAATGAAAAAAAATATCAACAAAACCACATCAGGTATATCAGGTAAAATATATATGCATGAATGCAATGCAATGCATACGATGGTACATTCCAGTACCCGCTGCGGCGTGCAGCCCGAGCCATCCATATTTATTTATCATCGACGGCGCTCACTGGGGGTGTGTATAGACTCCGGAGGGGCTCCTACAACCCAAGCGCAATATCTTGGTTAGTAATTGTTACCTGACCGGTCAGCCATTGTTACCTGACCAATTTATATAACACAGTGCCATTGTTACCACTGTTCCAAGTATATATTACAGTGTCATTGTTACCACTGTTTCAAGTATAACATACAGTGTCATTGTTACCACTGTTTCAAGTCACTTTATAATCAGTCCAGAAAATAATATAGTAAGCCCCTTGGGCATTTACAAAATAGAAGTTTCCAGCCCGAAATACATTTAAAATGTCATTTAAGTTTTCAACGCTTAGAATTATGGCTGAGTTTGCAAAACAGCATTTAAAACCTTGGACTGAAATTAAATGATATGCAATATCATGCTACGTAGCAATATCAATCCTCGAAGGATTTTACAAGTCGGCACAAGGCCCCAAACATGGCATCAAGCCCAGTAATGTCATCAATGCAATGTGCGTATCACTCGCAAATACATTATAATTATCACTCGGGATGGACCAAGTCACAAATCCCCAACCACAAACGACCCCACACCTACCATGGGCTGCGTGTCTCGCCTCAATATAGCATCACAGTGTGATATACCGGGGTTTCAAACCCTCAGGTCATCATCTACACAAATTACTCACCTCTAAACGCCAAAATCTCTAGCCCGCGATGCCTTTGCTCCTCAAATCGGCCTCCTCACATGTCGAATCTATCCAAATCCACAGCGAATACATTACAATAGGCTAAGGGAACATAACCCAATCGAAAAGACTCGAAAAATATCGAAAATCACGAAATTAGCAAAAACTCGAGCTCCGGGCCCACTTCTCGAAAAATTACGAAAATCACATCAGCGAATTCCTCGTCTCTCCACGAGTCCGTACATATAAAATTTACCAAAATCGGAGCTCAAATGGCCTTTCAAATCCCAAAATTTTATTTTCAAAACCAAGCCCTAGTTCTTCAAGCTTTCACCCAAAATGAGTAATCTAGTTAGGATATTTGATGATAATCCCCTATTATTGTCTAACAATGACCATAAGTGACTTATCTCCAGTTTTCACATGAATTCCTACTCATCAATCACCCAAAAACGAAATTGAAGACTAGAGCATAGAACCTTACCTCTTTGAGAACTTGTGATTGGGTTATTCGATTCTTAAAGATTGATGCAAGATTGGATGATTCAAATGGTGACTTTCCCCACTCTCTCTCTAAAATGCTCTCACCTCTCTCTAGAATGCTTAGAAAATCACCCCAAAATGAACCCCAAAGCATATATATTGAAATGGGTTCGGGTTATAAAAAGTGGGAAGTTAACACTCCGAAGTCGGGTTTGCTGTAGCAGAACGGACCGCAGAATGAACATGCGGTCCGCAGAATGCACCGTAGAATTGACACCCAAAACTGGGCTACACTGGCCAAATCTACGGTCAAAATGCGACCGCAGAGTGCACTCTGCGACGGGTTCTGCGGTCGCAGATTTGACACAGGTTCACATTTTTTTCAGCCTTTGGTAATTTGATCATAACTTTGTGTAGGAATGTCCAAATGACGAACGGTTTGAAGCCTTGGAAACTAGACTCAGAGATATTTAATTTGATCGGTTTTTCATCACCCAAATCCTTGTTTAACAGGAGATATGATCGTTTAAAGTGAGGTCTTATGCGCACTCATTTACAACTTCGTCGATTATGAAATTTTCCAACTTCAAAAATTCCCGTTAGCCATCCGAAATCACACCGAAGCCCCCGGGACCTCAATCAAACACGCCAACATATCCCATAACATTATTCAAACTTGTTCCAATCAATAAAACACCTCAAACAACATCAAAACCATCAATTGTCATCAATTCAAAGCTTAAGTTAAACTAAAACTTTCAAAACTCATATTCAATCAAAAACCCGACCTAAACACCTCTGAATCAACTGAAATTTTGCACACAATTCCAAAATCACCTAGCGAAGCTACTAAAACTCTCAGAATTCCATTCCGACTCCCAGATCAAAATTTCACCTATCAACCGGAAATCGCCAAAATACTAACTTCGCCAAAATAGGCTAACTTCTTCACCGGACCTCCAAAATTACTTCTGATTACGCTCCTAAGCCTTAAATCATCCCCCGAAGCTAACCAAATCATCGGAATTCAATTTCGAGCCCTCTAACTCACAAATTCAACATCCGATTGACTTTTCCAACTTAAGTCTTCATAAAAGAGACTAAGTGTCTCATTTCTTAATAAAGTCACTCCAATTAAATTCTAACGCACCCAATACTGATAATGAAACATAAGGAAGCAGAAAATGGGAAGAACGGGGTAGTTACTCACGAGACGACGGGTCGGATCGTCACACAAAGTAAGGCTGTGTACGATAGACCCTTGTGATTCGACCTTTACTCAGACCCTGCGCGTAGCAGGAGCTTTCATGACCGAAACCGTAGGGCTGCAATTGCCATCCGGTGCCTTACTCAAACGATTACCAATGTAACATATCTTATTTATCATACTATCATGAGTAAATGAGCCAAAAACCCGTCATGAGATAACAAGAATAAAACATTAGGGAATACTCAACATGGGAGGACCCAACATGATATACCAACTTATGCATGTGACATATGGGCCTATAAGGCAGACATGACCATTTGTAAACTTAAAACATTGGTCGACAAGGCCATACAAGTATCCATACACCTGAAATTTATCTACAAGCCTCTAACAGTACATAAAATCATAAAGGCCGGGACAGATCCCCGCCAAATCAATCAATACATATCCAAAGCATACTGACCAAATAGGCAACTCCGGAGCAAGTGGAGTGCACTAACACCTCCGCTGAGCTGATAGCCTACTAGGAGGACTGTCAATCTATCAATCGGGACCTGTAGGCATGAAATGCATCGTCCCCGAGAAAAAGAAACATCAGTATGAAAAAGTACCGAGTATGTAAGGCAGGAAAGCATAAACATGAACAGTAATATAAAGAGAGATATAGGAGATACAACCTATAAAAATATGAATGTTATGGGGCTACTGACATGAAATGCATAATACATATATATACATAAAATTTTAAAAACATACGACTTTGTGGGTATCATCATCATATCATACCCGGCCTCAAAGAGAACTTCGAAAAAATATACCCGGTCATCATAAGGCTCAGTAGAATCATACCAGACCATATGGAGCTCGGTAAAACCAATTGATTAGTGATTGCACAATAGGTGCCATACTTGGCCGACTATAGCGCATCTCGGTAGAGTAAAATAGATACTATATATAATACATGCTAGACTCATGGAATCACGTTCTAAACCTTTTGGAGTGAGTTAAGAACATTATGGACATTCATATTCTCAATATGAACCTTAGTAGGATTCAAGGATCATATGCACTTGCTTAGAATAATTTAATAAGGAAAGAACAACATGAACAACCTTAGTTGCTAGGAGTAGATCCGTTATGAAATAGCATATTCATTTCACTTTAGATCATGCCAAAAGAAATAAGAAAGTGACTTAACATACCTTAAACCCGTTGAATCCTTAATCCCTTCCAAGAAACTATTCAAACAAGCCAACTCAATCTATGATAGTACAATGAGATTCAAAGTTATTTTTGAGCAAAGGCTAAGTCTGTAACTTAATGTAATAGCACATTTACGTAAATTCGGGCAGTATCTCTCCTATAACAAGGGCCTCCTCCAATACCATATACCAACAACAACAACTAGAGAATCCATCAACATATAAATATCAAGTACAAGACATCATATATAAACAACAAGTCACAACTACTTTACGATGAGCGACATGCACCGATTGGAATCTGCATAACCCATATCACCCCTTATAGACTTATTAAATTAACTTAACAGCATCATTAACACGATAATGAATTATTTCATCAATAATTCCACCCTTATACTATATATTGATAACAAAGAAAATAATCCACAACTACAACTATCTTCAATTAGAAACTTTATTCACTAGTTCATGTCTAGTCCAACCATTTAACTTAATCAACATCAAGATAACCTTAAGTACGTACAAGACACAATACAAATACCTCCTACAGTAGCTTCAAGTAAAAATCGAAGTTATATTTACCTTACAACAGCTCTCAATGGCAATAGTGACTTAAGCTAATCCAAGTATTATCTTGTAGTTTGTAATCCAAACAACTTAACCAACATACAAGAAAGTGTGAGCACATGATTTTTTCCCTATGTGAATTATTCCCAAAAATTTAGACAAAATGATGTCTTTCATTATTTTGAATTTTGTGGATTTTTATGACATTTTATGTTAATTGTTTGCATTTTATTTGTGCATTTTTATTCATATGAAAAATATAAAAAATATATTTGACATTAGCATTTAGGATTTAATTTCATGTTTTAGGATTAATTAGTAGTTAAATTGCGCTTAAAATAAAATATTAAAGAAAATATAAAAAATAGTCCATTTTTGTATTTTAATTATTAATTGGTGAATTTGTCATGAGTCTACTTTTAAATAGGACTTGATCAATTTTTAGGAATTAATGAGTTTAATTTTTGAAATAAATTAGGTCTTTATTTTAATTTTGCATTTTAATAAAGTTAGAAAAATATAAAAATAAAAAATGAGAATAAAATAAATACAAAATAAAAGAAAAGAAAAGAAAAGAAAACATTTAAAGCGAAATAAAGAGGCTGTCTTAATTGGGCCAATTTTAATTGATTCCGCCTGGCCCAAATTAAATCCCACACAGTCCGGCCCAAAAATCACCCAAACCCGGCCTGCCCCCCCCCCC
>MU781271.1:20014-30750 GCA_026770625.1 Nicotiana glauca
GCTCAAACGTAACGCCGCCGCGTGGACCGCCGCCGAAAATCGCCGCACGGCAGCGGCCGGCCTCCTTTACCATAAAAAATACACCCTAGAATCCTCATTCCAACCCCTAAAACAATTCCCTTCGAATCCATACCAATCTCCTCAAATCTTCAATCAAAATTCTCCGGAAAAAACGTTACGTCGTGCAAATCCAACCAAAAATACACCCTAGGCTCCTTTCCTCCACCTCTTTCCATATCTAGCCTCAGTTCCTCTCAAATCCTCACCAAAATCTTCGAATATTAAATTGAAAATGTCAGCCAAAACCCTAGCTCTCCTAAACTCCACCAAATTGATACCACATCATTACCTCGCCTCCCTCATGACGTTTCTACCATTGATGGTATTCAAATATCACTACAGTCACTCAAAATTTTGAATTGAGAGGTATCAGAGCGTTGGGTCTTAATAGTGAGTTTTTTTAGCCCAATTTTGTTTCTGTTTCTTCTCTTCTTCTTTCATGTTGTTGTTACGTGATGGTGCTTCATGATCAGTTGATAACATAAACATGGTTTTCAATTTCGTCATTCGTTTAGGCATAGTTTCATTCAAGTGTTTTAGGTCTAGTTTGATTGATCATTTCTTACTCGAATTGATTCGGTTCTCGTAATTGTTAATCTCTAGGCTAATTTTCATTTTTGATTTCAGTTTCTCTGTTCTGCGTTTTGTGTTCGGATTATGTGGTGGTTTCTGATTGTTTGTTTTGAGTTGCTCTAAGTTCTGATTTTAATTTTGATTACTAGGTTAATTCTTGTTCAGTAAGTCTTTAATCGATTTCGTTTGGGTTTGGTAGTCTCAATCTGTTTTCGGTATTTCCTGTTGTTGTTATTATTTAGTTTAATTAGTTTAGTTTAATATTAGTTTAGGTAAGTTAGTAATGGTTATTAATACTGCCTTAATTCAGAGCTTAGTTTAATTAGTTTTTATGTTTAGTTAAATTGATTTGGTTATAGCTAATAAGTTTTATATAGGTTAAAAGGGTCTGAAAGCTTAGTTTAGTACTGGATTGGTAATTTCCAAACGAGTTCAAGGGCACTTTGGGTAACTAGCACTGGACAGGAATGTTGTAGGTTTAGTTAGAATGCCCTAGATCCTTCTAGAATATGGTTCATTTTAGAAATTCAGAAAAGGTAATGAGATAACTTGAAACACAAGTCAATAAGTAGAGGACTATTAAAATAAGGACTAAAAAAATACAAAATCTGAAGGCTGCCCTTATTGATGCCTATAAAAGGCAGTCTTCTTTGCTTCATTCAAAAAGGTGAGCCCCAAAATATTCCCCCCAAAAACCATTCTGCAAATCTGAACTTCAAAGTTTGAATTTCAAATCAAAGAAGTTCAAATTCTGAACTCTTATAGTTCAAGCCTTCCTTTAGATATAGATTTTTTCCAAAAAACAAACCCAAAAACAAACAGAAATACAGTAGAAAATTCAAAAGAAAAAACATTGTTTCATTGCTTTTTTTCTTAGGTATTTTTCAAATTTCAGCCCTAGTTCAACTCTCTAGCTCATTTGAAAACCAAAACAGCTTGATTTCCTTTGTTTCTGTTTGATATTTGAAATTTGACAGAGTTTGGAATCAATTTGAATTGAATCTGATTGGTTTGAGTTAGTTGTTGGGTCAATTGCTGTTTGTATTTGATCTCTGGCTTCAATTGTTTGCTGGCTGGGTTTATTCAAGTTTACTTGGCTGAGTGTTGATGCTGTATTTTCAAAATTCAATTCTGGAATGGTTTGATGTTATGCACTGAGCTGTGAACTTGGTCTCAATCTGTTGTTGGCCATCTGCTGCTGTTGACCTCATTTTCCCTTCTTATTTGCAATCTCCAGGTACACATTCGAATCATGTTTTGATGAAGCTGTGAAGTGGAACGATCGAATGAAATACGCATCAATTTGTTTTCTGGGAGATGTATGTTTGAATTGTCATAGTTGAATAAACAATAGTTGGCCTGCATTTGTCACGACCCAAAATCCACTAAGGGTCGTGGTGGCGCCGGAAACCTCTGTCAGTCCAGCCAACTAACTCATCATTTAATTCTTCTTTTAATACTTTCAAAACTCTTAGGTTTTTCCTTCCAATTTTCATAAATATAAGATAACTTCATGGATTCAAATTTAAATAATAACAGTCAGTACGAAGTTTTACTAAAACCATCCCAGAAATCTGGTGTTACAAGTGTATGAGCAACTACTGGCAATGATATAAATACAACACAACACCTGTCCGGAATACAATGGACAAAAAGGAAGTACAATTACTAGGAAGGGACTTTAAAAGCTGCGGGCCGCCTTGAATACTGCAACTCACCTAGTCCTCGAATTGTCCGTACTGCTGCGGCCAGTAGGACGCTAAAGTATCATGTACCTGTGCAGCAAAAATGCACAAAAGTGTAGTATGAGTACGTAATCAACGTGTACTCAGTGAGTGTCCCGCCTAATCCCGAAGGGGTAGAGACGAGATGGTCAACTTTGACACACTCTAACAGTCCAATGATCATTTATCCTCAATACACATATTAAACCGTAGATTTATTCTTTATAGACATGATTCTAATCCAAATAGAGGAAACGAATAAACATGTAGTTCTTTCACAGGAAAATTTCCCGAATTTCTCTTTAAAACATAATCCCAATATATTTAAGCCACAAAAAGGCAATAATAACTTAATTAAGTTCAGGAAGCAACACAGGCATGCGCAAATCATACCGAGGCGACAGCCCGATCCAACAAAAATAAATGTGCACTTGCCAAGGGTCGACAGCGCGCCTATAGATGCATCTATGTTCGGCCCGTTCCAAAATAAACACATACATACAGATAAACAGTCAGGAAGTCAACGTGGAGCAACTATCCAGGAAAGGTCATTCTCTTTATTAATTTGGGAAAAACGAAGCTTAAGTCTTTTATAAAATCCAATTATTAATTTGATGTCATTTAACCAATCCAAGCCATCAATGATCCCACAATTAATCCACATGTAACATGATTTTTGGGTCCTAAACAACCCGGACAATAGCGTAATAGTAGCTACGCACGGACTGTCGTCAACTCGTACGCGTGTAGCCCCCACAACTAGGAGCACATAATCAATTTAACTCACCTATGGGGTAATTTCCCCCTCACAGAATTAGAAAGGAGACTCACCTTGCTCCGAAGACTCGCAATCAGCATTCTACATCCTTCCAAAGGCTTGAACCAATGCACAATGCCCAGAAACTAGCCAATGATCATACAAATTCATTAATATAAGCTCAAAAATACATTACAACTCAATTTATAACAATTCCTAACCCCGAACAAAAAGTTGACCAAAATGCCCTCGGGTCCACGTGCCCGGAATCTAAAATTTCTCGAAGATGAAGGTTACCCATGACCTTAGGAACTCAAATATATTATTTTCTCCTAATTCCATACGCTAAATCGTGGCTAAAATCCAAGATTATAATTTTCTAGGTTTCCAACCAAAACCCCAATTTTTACACTAATTTTCATGCCCAATCCATATATAATCAATGTTTTTAGCTCATAATGGGTGGGAAAAACTTATCTTAGCATGGTTTATGAAGATCCTCTCTTGAACCCTCCAAAAATCGCCAAATGAAGTGGGAGAAATGAGTGAAATGAAAAATCCCGGCTTTAAAATAACCCTTTTGCCTTCAGTAATTTTCGCTTATGCGGAAAAATCCAGCTTTCGCGATTCCGCTTTTGCGGAAAATTATTCGCCTCTAGGGTCCCTAGGCTCCTGCCAAAAGTGGAGACCAAACTGCATCAGCGGTTCCACTTAAGCGGTCCAAAAGCCGCTTCTGCGGCTCCTCTCCAAGCCGACACTTTTGCTTCTGCGACCTCACCACCGCATATGTGGTCCCGCTTCTGCGGAGCCTTGACCGCATCTGCGGTCCCCCAAGCCTTAGTCCAAAACCGCTTCTGCGGCCACTTGTTCGCCTCTGCGGTTCTGCTTCTGCGGTCACCCAACCGTAGAAGCGAAAATACCAACAACCAGATGCTTCAACACTTCTTCAAAGTCAATTTTTGATCCGTTAACCACCCGGAATCCACCCGAGGCCCCCGGGACCCCAACCAAACATACCAACCAATCCCCAAACACATTACATACTTGCTCGAGGCTTTAAATCACGTCAAACAATGCTAAAATCACGAATCACACCCCGATTCAAGCTTTATGAACTTTGAACTTTCCAACTTCTACTTCCGATGCTTAAACCCATCAAATCCCGACCGATTGACCTCAAAGTTTACACACAGGTCATAATTGACATTACAGACCTACTCCCACTTTCGGAATTGGATTTCAACCTCAATATCAAAAAGTCAACTCCCGAGTCAAACTCTTCAAAACTTCAAATTTCTATCTTTCGCCAAATTGCTTCAAAATGGTCTACGGACCTCCGAATTCACTTCCGATTGCGCCCCCAACTCCAGAATCACTATACGGAGCCATTCATAGTCTCGGAATCCCAAAACAGTCATCGATAACACTGAAATGCACTCTAAGACAAACTTATTAAATTTCTTCTAATATGCTAACTTCCACAATAGATGCCAAAATGCTCCCGGGTTATCCAAAACCCGCACCGGGCATACGCCCAAGTCTGAAATCATTATACGAACCTGCTGGAACTTTCAGATCCCGATTTTGAGGTCGTTTACTCGTAATTCAAATCGTAGTTTATTCTTTCAACTTTAAGCTTCCAAATGAGAATTTTCTTCCCAAATCAACTCTGGACTTCTCGAAATTCAATTCAGACCACGCGTACAAGTCATAATACCTGAAATGAAGCTGTTCATGGCCTCCGATTGCTGAACGGAGCGCTAGTACTCAAAACGACCGGTCGGGTCGTTACATTCTCTCCCACTTAAACATACGTTCATCCTCGAAGATGCTGAGAACTGTACTGGAGTAGTCTGAAATCACTGTTTAGCACCTCACGCACCTTCCCGTGCTACCTTCCCGTGCTACCAAGACTTAGCTGAGCACATAAGCTCGATAAATTCTGAGAATGTTCCCTTTTATTCAAGCAAATAAGCCTTAAAGCCCGATTCTAACATCCGGGATGCTATGCTAGGCCTGTTTCCAACATACGATCACCATATCAATCACTACACGTTGTACTCAAACACAATGGCATAACTTTGCTGAATTCTTACTTTGCAACACTTAACTCCACAGGACCACCATAATATTCTCTGATCAACTTAGCCAAAATCCTACTGATCCGATGCTCCCATTGCACACCATGACATATACAGGTCTTACTCTAACCTTTACCATACCGCCACGACGGACGAGATGTACCGACATTCATAATCAATCGCCGAGCCAACAAAACATTAGGCCCACACTCCTTACAAGGCCTCCACCTCATTCTGAACCCAATAATGGTCTTATCTCCATAACATACCTCATGCTGGATTGCACAGAATCCTAGATCAAGGGATCTCGTCTCATCCGATACAATTGCTCAGGCAATAAGCCGCCCCAGAAATTATAAAAATCTCATATGATGCTACCATGCGCCAATAGGCCACCAATCCGAACACAACACAAACAGGAAATCGAATTCTGGAAGGAATTATCTAAACCCCGCACTAATACGTACTTTTCCTAGAAAGATAGGAAGCAAAACAAAAAGGAATAGCACATAGAAAACTAGACACGACATCACACTATTGTGGCGTGCAACCCGATCCAAAAATAGATCTCACAGAAGGAGATTGCACTTTGAGCTAAATCTGCTCATTACAACAAAACATCGAATTTCGATCGCAAGCACATTAAGTGCATAATACCATCCCTAAGGAAACACATAGCGCTATAGGCTACGAAACCCAAGCACAACTGAGGTGCGATATACAACATAAATCTCAAAGCCATCCTGCTCATAACACATCATTTCTATGCGGACTCTTAACACGTAAGAAATTTTCTCAAGCCGTCTCACAACTCATACGGCGCAATACATCATTACCTGGAATAGACGATGACAAAAAAACACCCCGACCGTTCCTCCATAGGGAACACTCGCTAAAACGAACACAACTAGCCTGATATAAAGCCCTGTTCACATATGTAAATCAATACATCGATCTCAAACCAATTTCTGATTGTACTAACTTGGCGAATAACCTTTCAAAGGTTCATAGTAACTCTCTTTTCCTCATGACACATAAGAACAACCGTCATAACCGGAGCAACCTCCCTAGTTCATGACCCAATAGACAATGTGCCCTCCAAGCATAGTTTCTCAAACAAATGTTATTACCACAATCCTCATACTTGCTTTAATCTTTAGTCAATCAAGCGACTACATGCCACACTTACACAATCTTCCCGTGGGACACGCTCCCACAATCTTCTGAAATAAATATCGAGTCTGCTCATTCCAACCATCGATCGCACCAACGCTAAAAAGCGATCAAGAATCCTTAACCAGGATACCAGGCCTTTTTCACAAAACATCGATCTCAGGTGACTCTGAAGCCAATACCAATTTACTCTAATCATTCAACCCTTTCTTTGCTCATCCGAGCCTATGACATCATAGTCATTATCAAGCTGTAACCTTAATCCTCACTTCAAATTCCATACCTCTCACTGCACCCAACGTGCTGATATACGATAGACACAATTTCCATCACAACCCTGGAACCACTGATAAACTAACACTTCATCATATAAAACTTTTCATTTAACTCACTTTAGGAGAATCACAGCAACACCTAGGTAACTTCCCATAACCGTAGGATATGCAAATCTATAAGTAGTGGTCCAAGCCACCATAACCCCTTCCGGAATTTGCTTCTACACAACGAGCCTTAGAAACAGAAGGCTTCTGAATAACATCATTTGCGGAAGCTGACAAGCCTGATACGCACCGTCACAAATCATACACACAACCTGATCACGCTGAATGAACTAATCACAGATCCCAACATGCCTAATTTAAACTATGTCTAATCAATCCTTTTCCTTCTAATTTATCCTTGAGTGCTTTTAAATAATACTAACTCTCTTCACACATAACATATTCCATCTACACTCACCCCGAATGACCTTGAACCACTAGACCATGCTGTCTCAACTCCTACGAGCCATTTCATACTTCCCAATTGCTACATCACAAGCCAACCATCATAGAACATTCTGTGCCACTCCTCATAAGCATGCTTTCCAAGCTTGATCCTTAATTGTACCTATAAACTCGATATCATTAGGCAACACACTTTACCTCTTGAATTCACTGGGACCATTACTGAGAGCCACCCGCTCTGACTTGGTCCCGAATATAATCGGCTACATAAATCTCATAACATAGGAATACCCTCTCGACGAGGCACCCAGCAGAATTACTCCGTTTTAAACCCACTTCCATACAAGACATAAATCCTGAATTCTTTCCCAAGTTCGAACATGAGCCCATAAGGCCAACCATAGCACATCTTTAACAATTCCTCTGCTCAAATTACTACTTATGATATTTTTCCGTAGTTGAGATGACCCCTCAGTATGCTATTAACAAGAAACTTTGCGAGTAGCTAACCATGCAACCCAAATCATAAGCGGTAGGACTCTCCCACTTAGCTTAAAGCCATTATTACAAAACTCTGGAGTTCACCATTATTCTAAATTTCTATTGACATAACCTTGCGCAATCATCTGCCGTAAATTCTTGGAATTCTTATGTAAATCCCCATCTCTCATATTCTGAATCATCATACACCATCGCACCAACAATCACTGGCATTCTCGATATCTCACTGTAGAAACTCAACTTGATACTCCAAATCATTAACACCATTCACACAACAATTCCCTGTGCAGCATATCCACTGGAACTCTTTGCAGAAGCCTCGCCAACCACGCGACTGCTAACCTGCTCACCGGAATACCCCACCTATCGAAATCACTCCTCGACATCTTCCAACAATATTGCATGGGGTAACATCTCTACGACATCAATAACCCATCCTGAGTTCGAGCTCACTCTCCAGTTGCACGATTCCATTCACCCCTCGTGGACACCTATTAAATGTGCAACAACATCCTTTCGCTTCAAGGTCATGCTACATCTTTCTTCACTTCAAGCAACTCCTTTCCGTCATATACAACCTCCTGCCGCATAACAACACTATGCTTCGAATTAATCTACCGACTTCCATTGCCCGTCGCTGAAATCCCCACTTTAATTTAGATCCGAAAATGCCAATACCCAAGCACCAATATTCTCAAGTCGTTCAAGACTCCCCTAAGGTGCATAGTATTCTCATTACCAAGCCTTACGCAGCTCTAATACTCTCCCACTTTGGGCAAACTCACTTCTTCAATCAACTGCTCGGCCTGTGCCTCCTCAGCCTGACCCTTTAGAAGTTTAAAACTTTGCCTAACACTTCCCACATGTTTTTTTTATCTCTTGTTGCTCAGTTATTACCTTAGTAAAATTCATCTTTATAGAACTTGAGCCCACCAATCGCTACTGGCTTAAACCCTTTTGAAAGTCATCTTTATCGGACCGTCAACATTTGAAACATTGATTAAATCCTAAACCACCGCATCCTGCGATATCTGACGGTTGCATCTTTAATAGTATTTAATAATATCCCACCATAAAGCGAATCGTAGAAGATACAACATCATCAAACTTAATACGTCCAATTAGGACAACCGCACCCTAATAAAGAAGAGAACTCCTTCACACTTGCCATTACCACATTTCATTACTTCCACTAGTCCACATCTGACTATCCTTAGTTTGCCTGACCTTCCCCTGCCGGGGATAAAATACTAAATCCCTTTGATTACACACTGAGTAAACCTCCGTTCAATTCATTCACTGTCCCGACACATGGGCAAACGCCCTACCATCACAACAACACTGAGGAAATAATAGCTCCTAAGCATCATGGCAACCTGTGCCTAGCCTTAAGGCTCTCAGAAGATCTGTTACGAAGCTAAAACAATGGAATATCCCTCAATAATATGACTATGATAGTCCAATCAACTATACTGGGTGAATCATCCCGCACCACACTTGTAGTGCCATTACAATCCTTCAAATTTCGATTTACAACAAGCGCTCACGTCGGGGAAGATTGAGTGGCAAGGAATCAAGGGCATAAGCCTCAAAGGAATCGAACCGCACGATAAGGAAATCAAGAAGGAAAGTACTCCTAACAGTCCTGCAGCCTCCCGAGGATAAGTACAGACGTCTCCGTACCGATCCCGAGACTCTACAAGACTTGCTCATGACTCGTAAGACCGACGGGAACCTAGTGCTCTGATACCATGTTGTCACGACCCAAAATCCACTAAGAGTTGTGGTGGCGCCGGACACCTCTGTCAGGCCTGACAACTAACTCATAATTTCATTCCACTTTTAATACTGTCGAAACTATTAGGTTTTTCCTTCCAATTTTCATAAATATAAGATCACTTCATGGATTCAAATTTAAATAATAACAGTCAGTACAAAGTTTTACTGAAACCATCCCAAAAACCCAGTGTCACAAGTGCATGAGTAACTACTGGCAATGATATAAATACAACACAACACCTGTCCGGAATACAATGGACAGAAAGGAAGTACAATTACTAGGAAGGGACTTTAAAAGCTGCAGGCCGCCTTGAATACTGCAACTCAACTAGTCCTCGAATCGTCCGTGCTGCTGCGCTGTCACGACCCAACATCCCAAACCCGGTCGTGATGGCGCCTCTCGTGAAGACAAGGCCAATTAATAAAACAAACGCTTCCTTTTAACAGTTATTTAACATTTATAAAACTAAAATATGATTAGCATAATCAAAAGCGTGGAAAACAATGATAACAACAGGGAACCATCCCGTCACAGCCCGACATTGGGGTGTCACTAGTCATGAGCTACTACAGAGTTCACTAAAGTACTCCAAGTCCATAAATAGGAACAAAGTTTGAAAGTAACAGGAGCAACATAAAATAAGGGAGAAGATCTGGGGTCGCAGATGCTAGCGGTCATCTGACTCAGCCTTGAGAACAAATCTTCGAACAGCTCAAAACCCACTACCGGGTGGTCAAGTACCTGCATCTGCACGCGAGGTGTAGGGAGTAAAGTGAGTACTCCATTTCAGTTAGTAATAAAAGTAAATAATAGCTGAAAGCAAGAAATCACGTAAGGTACTCCATCATGATATATAGAACAGTACAACCCTTTTGAGAAAACAGTGAAACCGTGAAATCCTTTGGAAAACATCTGGGCTCAGTTAAAACCTCTTTTGAAAATATTCCTTTTCAACAGTTGCGAAAATAATCTCAACAAGTAAGAAATAATCACAAATATGCCCCTCGGGCTCAATATCAGCCTCTCAGTACAGTATCAGCCCCATGGACTCAGTCCCAACTCACAAAGTACAACATCAGCCTCTCGGGCTCACTCCCAACTCACAAAGTACAACATCAGCCTCTCGGGCTCACTCCCAACTCACAAAGTACAACATCAGCCTCTCGGGCTCACTCCCAACTCACAAAGAACAACATCCGCCTCTCGGGCACATCACTCCATTAACAAATAACACTAGGGTATCTGGTAAACAGTGCAAGAAGTAGCATGGATGCCAATGATATGAGTGCTGAATGTCATGACAACATTACAAAATAAGAACAAATGCATGAGTGCAATGCAATGCATATGACGGTACACTCT
>MU781271.1:36274-48880 GCA_026770625.1 Nicotiana glauca
TCACCTCATTCTGAACCAAACAATGGTCTTAAATCTTTACTTTACTTCATATACTCAGATTGCACTGATCTCGAATTCAATGATCTCATCTCACCCAGTATGAACTGCTCGGGCAATAAGCCACTCCAGACATAATTATAAGTCGCATATGATGGCCCAATGTGCCAATAGGCTACCAATTTGAACGTAATACAAAAGAAAACGAGCTCTGGAAGGAATTACCAAATCCCACTCACTAATACAGACTTTCCTTGGAAAACAGGGAGAAAGGCATACAAGGATAGCATATGGAAAACTATACTCGATATCACACTATTGCAGTGTGCAACCTGATCCGGATAACATACCCATGGCAGCGTGCCACCCGATCCACACATAGATCTCGCATAAGGAGATACATATCGAGCCAAATTTGCTCATTATAACAAAATACTGAATATCGGTCATAAGCATGATAAGTGAATAATATCATCCCTGAGGGATATTTAGCATTATAAACTACAAAGCTCGAGAACAACCGAGGTATGACATACAATCTGAATTTCAAGAGCCAAGATGCTCAAGTAACATCATTCCTGCGCGGATTCTCAACACATAAGCAATTTCTCGAGCCCTTTCACAAATCACACGGCATAGTGTATCACTACCCGAAATGTCTGACAACGAAACATCAATCTGACTACTCCTCTATGAGGACCGCATCACAAAATGCACACATCTGGCCTGATACAGAGCCATTATTCACATTAAACCCATTCATCGACTTCCAGCTGATTCTGATCATACTGAACTAGTTTGATAACCTTTCATAGGTCAATAGTAACTCACCTTTTCTCATAACACATAATAACAACCATCATAATCAGAATAATCCTCCCTAGTTCATAATCCATTAGACCAAGTACCCTCCAGGCATGAATCTTCAATTTAACGACACCATCACAACCTTCATACTTGGTTTACATCTTTATTCAGTCAAGTGATCACATGCCACACTTATATAATATTCCCGTGGGACACACTTCCACAACCTACTACAACAATATCTGGAGCGTACCTCCAAACCACTGGTCGCACTAACGCTGTAAAGTGATAAAGAATCATTAACCAGGACGCAACACTGCTCTTAGGTGACACTAAGACAATACCAATTTATCTTAACCATCGAAACTTCTTTCCTACTCATCCGAGCTCATGACATCTTTGTCAAAATTTCCTCCACTCGTGCCATTCTCAGCCTGATTTCCACAACCAGAACTGATTCGCCAGCTTGCCTCATATTAGAACCAACATAAAATATAACTGTACAATAAACTTAATCAATAGCAAACTCCCCAACTTGGCTCAAAGCCATAGATCAAAACACACTCAATAAATCATAACACATATGCTCTATTGTTGCCTTAATACCATAGTACGATTGAACTCGCTCCTTCATAAGCTTGTGGAAACACAAATCATCTGGAATTTTTAACTCTTCTGAAGTTCTTGCATTCACTCACATATCAGTTAAGCCCACTCTCTAGGCGACCAAATATTTACTAAGTCACAAATTTTTTAAAAATTTCGGCAGAGTCTCCTTTGTAATTGGGCCTATCCACCTGCCAGAGAATCACCAAAACCATCCTAACAAAACATCCACAACTTGACAAAGCATCACAATGCATATCAATTACATAAATCTCAATACTACATGTATTATACTATCAAAATTGATACATGGACATGCGTTGCACCTATTTGAATCATAACACATAGAAAATACCTTTCAACCCTCCATTATCTGGGCTATTCAACCAAGTAAGAACATTTTCTTTCCATAATATTTCGACCTTCAAGGTGGTCTCCTCGAATTAATGATTTTGTCACAATACATTTACAGAAGCGATCTCAGCTCCAAGACTTATCTAACTAGTATGACAAATAGATTTTCCCTCATAAGCCAATTACCCAATAGCTTTACCTTTAGTTAATATTTTTGTATACCTTCCACTGCCACACACATAACACAACCATTAATTCTTCCTGAGTCTGAACTGATACCGCCACACGTAATGTACTACACTTCCCAACTAGGAATACGAAAAATATTCTTCACGTGCCCATATCTCGGCTACACATCAAATCATAATAGGAATCAAACACCTAACAGTTTATCTATTATCCAGCAGACTTCTTCGTCACTACCAAGTCATAGGCAAAGATCCGGCCTCTAGTCCTCCAAATTGGCCCAACATCAAACTCACGGAGATTACATCTCGCCCCTTGATCGGGTATTTACAAGCCCTCAAGGCATATCAAATTTTGAACGATCATGCACCCGTTCGAACACGTGGAAGGAAATTTCAAGAGTTTCTTTTCAAGCTGAATCAAAGACGCACGATAAGAATTCAAGAATGTGAAGTTTTCCTAAAGGTTCTGCAGCCTCTCGAGGATAAATACAGACGTCTCCATACCGATCCGCGAGACTCTACGAAACCTGCTCATAACTCGTGAGACCTAGTAACCTAGGCTCTGATACCAACTTGTCACGACCCAACATCCCAAACCCGATCGTGATGGCGCCTCTCGTGAAGACAAGGCCAGCCAACAAAACAAACGCTTCCTTTTAACATTTATTTAACATTTATAAAACTAAAACATGATTAGCATAATCAAAAGCGCAAAAAACAATGATAACAACAGGGAACATCCCATCACAGCCCGACATCGGGGTGTCATTAGTCATGAGCTACTACAGAGTTCACTTAAGTACTCCAAGTCCGTAAATAGGAACAAAGTCTGAAAGTAACAGGAACAACATAAAATAAGGGAGAAGATCTGGTCACCTTACTCGGCCATGAGAACAAATCTTTGAACAACTCAAAACCCGCTACCGGATGGTCAAGTACCTGCATCTGTAAACGAGGTGTAGGGAGTAAAGTGAGTACTCCATCTCAGTTAGTAATAAAAGTAAATAATAGCTGAAAGCAAGAAATCATGTAAGTTTCTCCATCATGCTATATAGAACAGTACAACCCTTTTGAGAAAATAGTGAAACCATGAAATCCTTTGGAAAACATCCGGGCTCAGTTAAAACCTCTTATGAAAATATTCCTTTTCAGCAGTTGCAAAAATAATTTCAACAAGTAAGAAATAATCAAAAATCTGCCTCTCGGGCTCAATATCAGCCTCTCAATACGGTATCAGCCCCCCGGACTCACTCCCAACTCACAAAGTACAACATAAGCCTCTCGGGCTCACTCCCAACTCACAAAGTACAACATCAGCCTCTCGGGCATAGCACTCCATTAACAAATAACACCAGGGTATATGGTAAACAGTTAAAGAAGTAGCATGGATGCCAATGATATAAGTGCTGAATGTCATGACAACATTACAAAATAAGAACAAATGCATGAGTGTAATGCAATGCATATGACGGTACACTCTAGTACCCGTTGCGGCGTGCAGCCCGCTCCATTTATTTATCATCGACGGCGCCTACTGGGGGTGTGTACATACTCCGGAGGGGATCCTACAGCCCAAGCGCAATAACAAGCCATCTCGTGGCATAACATCTAGTCTCTCAGCCTCATATCAATATCAGTATAATCATCCAGGCACTCGGCCTCAATATCAATGTAACACCGCTGCGGCGCGCAGCCCGATCCACCCATAATCAATATAATACTGCTGCGGCGCGCAGCCCGATCCATGCTCAGTCCAGAAAATCATCATAAGCCCCTTGGGCATTTATAAAACAGTAGTTCTCAGCCCGAAATATCATTTAAAATATCATTTGAGTTTTCAAAACTTAGAAGTATGGCTGAGTTTGCAAAACAGTATTTAAAACCTTGGACTGAAACCAAATGATATGCAAGATATGCTAAAACAGTAATATCAATCCCCGAAGGATTCACATAGTTGGCACGAAGCCCAAACATGGCAGTCAGCCCATAATATGATGATACAAGTAGTTTCAGTCAAATACACGGTAAAATCAACAACTGGGACGGACCAAGTCACAATCCCCAACGGTGCTCTATCCCACGCTCATATTCGGCGTGCAAGTCACCTCAATACAGCACTATGATGTGCAAATCCGGGGTTTCAAACCCTCAGGATATCATTTATAGTCATTACTCACCTCGAACCGGTGAAATCTCTAGCTCGTGACGCCTTTGCCCCTCAAACTGGCCTTCATGCGCGTCAAATCTATCCAAAATCGAAGCGAATACATCACAATATGGAACTAGGACAATACCCAATTGAAAACAATCGAAAAATATCGAAATTCACGAAATTTGCAAAACCCGAGCCCCGGGACAACATCTCAAAAAATTATAAAATTAACATCAACGGATTCCTTATCTCGCCACGAGTCCGTACATACCAAGAACACCCAAATCAGACCACAAATGGCCCTTCAAATCCCAAATTTAGAATTTCAATCTCAAGCCCTAATTTCTTATAATTTGGCTATATTTTCATGAATTTCAAGGATGATTTCACAATAAAATCATGTATTTAGTTCATAGGACTTACCTCCAATCACTTCCCGTCAAAACCCCTTCAATTCCCGTCCAAAAGCTCCCAAGAATGACCAAAAATGGTGGGAAAATGGGTTGGGTTCGCGGATGAAATATTTTTAACATTCTGTCCTGGTACTGTAGCTAAAACTATGCGATCGCATTAGTGACTCGCGATCGCATAGAACAAAATTCCTGGGCACTGTAGCTACCCCTATGGGATTGCATAGAACAAATTTCTGGGTATTGTAGCTAACCTTATGCGATTGCATAGAACAAATTCCTGGGTACTGTAGCTAAACCTATGCGATTGCATTAGAGCACTGCGATCGCATAGAACAAAATCGATGTGCACTGACTGCTGCATTTCTGCAGCATTTTCCAACTTCAAAAATTACCGTTAGCCATCCGAAATCACCCTGAGTTCCCCGGGACCTCAACCAAGAATATCAATGCATCCTATAACGTTATTCAAACTGGTTACAATCATACAACACTAAAACCATCAAATTACATTGGATTCAAGCCTAAGTTTCTTCAAAACTTCCGAAATGTGCATTCGATCAAAAAACCCCACTAAACGATGTCCAAATGACCTGAAAATTTGCACACATATCCAAAATCACTCAACGAAGCTACAACAACTCTCAGAATTCCATTCCGACCCTCGGATCAAAATCTCACCTACCAACTGGAATTCGCCAAAATACTAACTTCGCCAAATCAAGCCTAATTCTACACCGGACCTCCAAAATTACTTCCGATCACACTCCTAAGTCACAAATCATCCCCCGAAGCTAACCGAATCATCAGAATTCAAATCCGAGCCCTCTAACACATAAGCCAACGTCCGATTGACTTTTCCAACTTAAGTCTTCTTAAAAGAGACTAAGTGTCTCATTTCCTATTAAAACCAATCCAAATCGACTCGATCACCTAAAATACTGATAATGAAACATAGAGAAGCATACTGTAGGGGAAATAGGGTGGTAACTCGTAAGATGATGGGTCGGGTCATCACATGCGCCCAGCAGGCCGCTAAAGTATCATGTACCTGTGCAATAAAAATGCACAGAAGTGTAGTATGAGTACGTAATCAACGTGTACTCTGTGAGTGCCCCGCCTGATCCTGAAGGGGTAGAGATGAGATGGTCAAATTTGACACACTCTAACGGTCCAATGATCATTTATCCTCAATACACATATTAAACCGTGGATTTATTCTTTATAGACATGATTCTAATCCAAATATAGGAAATGAATAAACACGTAGTTCTTTCATAGGAAAATTTCCCTAATTTCTCTTTAAAACATAATCCCAATATATTTAAGCCACAAAAAGGCAATAATAACTTAATTAAGTTCAGGCAGCAACACAGGCATGCGCAAATCATACTGAGGCGACGGCCCGATCCAACAGAAAAAAATGTACACTTGTAGAGGGTCAACGACGCGCCTATAGATACATCTATTAATCTGCCGAGGCGTTCGGCCCGTTCCAAAATAAACACACACAGACAGATAAACAGTCAAGAAGTCAACGTGGAGCAATTATCCAGGAAAGGTCATTTCTCTTTATTAATTTGGGAAAAACGAAGCTTAAGTGTTTTAGAAAATCCAATTATTAATTTAATGTGATTTAAGCAATCTAAGCCATCAATGATCCCACAATTAATCCACATATAACATGCTTTTTGGGTCCTAAACTACCCGGACAATAGCATAATAGTAGCTACGCACGGACTCTCGTCACCTCGTGCGCGCGTATCCCCCACAACTAGGAGCACATAATCAATTTAACTCACCTATGGGGTAATTTCCCCCTCACAGAATTAGAAAGGAGACTCACCTCGCTCCGAAGACTCGCAACCGGCCTTCTACATCCTTCCCAAGGCTTGAACCAACGCACAACGCCCCGAAACTAGCCAATGATCATACAAATTCATTAATATAAGCTCAACTATACCTTACAACTCAATTTATAACAATTCCTAAGCCCGAACGAAAAGTTGACCAAAATGCCCTCAGGTCCACGTGCCCGGAATCCAAAATTTCTCGAAGATAAAGGTTACCCATGACCTTAGGAACTCAAATATATGATTTTCTCCTAATTCCATACTCTAAATCGTGGCTAAAATCCAAGATTATAATTTTCTAGGTTTCCAACCAAAACCCCAATTTTTACACTAATTTTCATGCCCAAATCCATACATAATCAATGTGTTTAGCTCATAATCGGTGGGAAAAACTTACCTTAGCATGGTTGATGAAGATCCTCTCTTGACCCCTCCAAAAATCATCAAATGAAGTGGGAGAAATGAGTGAAATGAACAAGTCCCGACTTTAAAATAACCCTTCTGCCTTCAGAAATTTTTGCTTATGCGGAAAAATCCCGCTTCTGCGATTCCGCTTTTGCGGAAAATTATTCGCCTCCGCGGTCCCTAGGCTCCAGCCAAAATTTCCGCATCAGCGGAGACCAAACCGCATTAGCAGTTCCGCTTAAGCGGTCCAAAAGCCGCTTCTGCGGCTCCTCTCCAAGCCGGCCCTTCCGCTTCTGCGACCTCACCTCCGCAGATGCGGTCCCGCTTCTGCGGAGCCTTGACCACATCTGCGGTCCCCCAAGCCTTAGTCCAAAATTGCTTCTGCGGCCACTTGTTTGCTTCTGCGATTCCGCTTCTGTGGTCACCCAACCGCAGAAGCGAAAATACCAACAACCAGATGCTTCAGCACTTCTTCAAAGTCAATTTTTGATCTGTTAACCACCCGGAATCCACCCGAGGCCGCTGGGACCCCAACCAAACATACCAACCAATCCCCAAACACATTACGAACTTGCTCGAGGCTTTAAATCACGTCAAACAACGCTAAAATCACGAATCACACCCCGATTCAAGCTTTGTGAACTTTGAACTTTCCAACTTCTACTTCTGATGCTTAAACCCATCAAATCCCGTCCGATTGACCTCAAATTTTTCACAAAGGTCATAATTGACATTACGGACCAACTCCCACTTTTGGAATTGGATTTCGACCCCAATATCAAAAAATCAACTCTCGGGTCAAACTTTTCAAACCTTCAAATTTCTAGCTTCAAAATGGTCTACGGACCTCCGAATTCACTTCCGATCGCGCCCCCAACTCCAGAATGACTATACGGAGCTATTCACAGTCTCGGAATCCCAAACAGACATCGATAACAATGAAATGCACTCCAAGCCAAACTTATGAAATTTCTTCTAATATGCTAACTTCCACAATAGACGCCAAAATGCTCCCGGGTTATCCAAAACCCGTACCGCGCATACGCCCAAGTCTGAAATCATCATACAAACCTGCTGGAACCTTCAAATCTTGATTATGTGGTCGTTTACTCAAAATTCAAATCCTAGTTCCTTTTTTCAACTTTAAGCTTCAGAAATGAGAATTCTCTTCCCTAATCAACTATGGACTTATCAAAATTAAATTTTGACCACGCGTACAAGTCATAATACCTGAAATGAAGCTGTTCATGGCCTTTGACTACTGAACGGAGTGCTAGTACTCAAAACGACTGGTCGGGAACCTGTTATAATTTGTATAACTGGACTGACTGAGATGCACTCTGTAGACTGTCAAACTAGCGAGTATTCATTAGCTATATCGTAAATTAGTTTTGCTTTGAGAAGATGTAATTTTGAAATTAGAAGATAGTTGAAAAAGGAAAAGGATTTCGAGATTTATGATCCTCATTTGTTTTAATAACTGGAAACTGCATAGAAAAGCAACGCGTTGGCCCTGTCCATGTTTAGTCTAAGCAAGACAAACGTTTAGTAATAAATCATGTGTTTAGTAATATTAGTTTTGAGTTAAGTTTGGGACTGATGTTCATATTGTCATATGTTAATTCAAAATCATGAATCAAAAGTAGTTAAGGTGTAGTTGTCTCAAAAATGCTCCAATCACTTTGAAAAGGGCTCATAAGCCAGTTAATTGGTAAATCGTTTAAAGGCTCAATTCTGTTAAATTTCATAATTGGTTTAGAATTTGACTATGGCTGATATATGGCACACTGTAGTTTCAAATCGATAGGCATCACCATTTTTGTTTTAAGTACCTTAGTTAACCCATTAATGATAATCCATGTCGAATTGACATCATATTCCGCTTAGATTATTAATTCCTCTAATTGCATTTCATTGTTATCATGGTGTGGGTTTGATTATGGCTTGAGGCATTATTGCCCACCTGGGCCTGTTTTCTATTTACACCAAGCCTAAATAATTCCCCTTCTACGGGCTAACATCAAGGCCTGTTTGCGGCGATTGGTCGTAGTCATACACGTTTGGTCCATTAATTTGGATTTGGCTTAAGGGTTTCAATCCATAGCTTACATAATGTAATTTTGGGCTTTCGAGTTAGGTAGCAGGTTCAAATTAAGAGGTTCCTCCCTTTTGTTTGAATCCGGACTTGAACTTGAGGCCGAATGTCACAATACTAATCAACTAGGGCCCTTTTAGAGACAATATTAAGTAGAAAATTGTAGTTGCTTTAGGTTTGCCTTTTAAATAATAAATGAGACGAGCGGAGCCAAACAAATGCACAAAATGCGGGGCCCTCATTAAATTCTTATATTAAAATACTTAGAATTCTAAGCGTGCTGTTTAGCGAATTTCAAGGCCCTCTACAAAAATAATAACCTGTTAGTCATCTTAGGCGCGTTTTAATAATTTTACCTTCTTAAATACGGGTGTGCATTTCATGCAACCCAAATCCAAATTCCAAAACATTGAATAAGAATGTGTCGAGGATCCGGGTGCATTTCATGTGACGTGATCCAAAAACACATTCTTAAACAACGTCCACCTTCTTAATAATAGACTAAATGCGTTAAATAATTTTAAAATTGAACTATAGGTTTTAACATGTATAAAGATCAGATTTTAGCCAAATATAGCAGTTGAGCGACCGTGCTAGAATCACGGAACTCAGGAGTGCCTAACCTCTTCTCCCGGGTTAACAGAATTCCTTACTCGAATTTCTGGTTCGCGACTGTAATATAGAGTCAAACCCTTTCCTTGATTCGGTATTCAAACCGGTTACTTGGGACATCATAAATCTCCCAAGTGGCGACTCTGAATCTCTTAATAAACGAATCCCGTTTCGATTGTCCTTTAATTGGAAAAAACTCCTTTTATTATGCCCTTCACGGGGTGTAGTAGCGAAAAAAGGGAGGTGTGACAGCTCTTGCGACTCTGCTGGGGACACAAACCCAGAACTTCGGTTCAGGGTTTAAGAATTCGAGCTTCGAATAATTGTTATATCTGGCTCTATCTGATTTTCCTACATGTTTCATGTTGAATGTGCTAAATGCTTTACCACTTTAATATTATCTAAACTGTATATAGAGAATTGTTACGAAACCCTTCTTTTCTCATCTCCGGGGATGTGCTCAATGGTGGAGACTCCCTATTTTGTTAGTGTCATACCTTAAAATAAAAAAGAGGCTCGGACTAGTTACTAAGCCGGACGATCTTTCGGGTCCCCGGTACGTAGCCCCCTCCTCGACTCAAGTTGCCCGCTCGGGTGCACAGTATAGAACATATACCCAGGTTCTGAACCTAGAATAACTCGACCTCTTGCCGGATCCCTAGTAGGCACGCTTATTTTCATAATGTGCATATGACTTAGGGGACTCAACACAGGGGTTGGGTCCGTCTAGGACAGGTAACCTGAAATGAAAAAGAGCATCCTGATGCATCTTACGTGTTTCGTGTATATTTATTTGTCTCGGACTCGCATGCTGACCGGCTTTGAATATCTGGAAAAGTTGGGAAAAAAGAGAAATAGCAGTGTAGAGAATTAATTCCCTATTTTAGAAAAACAAATTTCCAAATAGTGCCGAAACTCTGCCGAATTTTTGGAACAAAAAAAAGAAAAAGGGAGTCTCATTTTCAAGAAATAGCTAGTTTTATTTGCCAAAAACAAAATGATGAAAAAGAGTCTTGTTCTCACAAATAGTTTGTTTTGTTTGCCCGAACTACGCTGGTTTGATTCTCACCGGATGTGAGATACGTAGGCAACCCTCATCGGGTCCAACCACCCTATTGTAAAAATAGCCAAAAAATACCAAAATTTCAATCTTTGACAAAATAAGTCGGGTGATGCTATTCTTGTTTAAAATAAGCCGAATGCCCCCCAAAAGGGCGCCGGAAGGCTGCTTTTGCAAGAACAGCCACCCTGAGTAATTTTAAAACGGTTTGCGGGCACAGCCTTAAAATCTCCCTTTCGGAAGTGCTGAAAGGCCGTATTTGCAAAATCGAGTCTTTGTTTTCTTAAAATAAATATTATTGATAAATAGCCACTCTTCTTTTTAAGTCAAAATAAGTCATTACATGGCCAGCTTTCTTAAAATAGCTTACAGTTGACATTGAAACCTTCTCAGTCTTGCGCAGGCCCACGGCGATGCCGAGTGATGCCACGCGATCCCCAGGATTTGAAGCTTTAATGTATTCCTAGTCATCGAGTCTATATTTTAAGTCTGTTTCGTATCCCCTTTAAAAAAGACAAATAGCCTAGTATCTCTTGTAATCGGCGTTTATTAGTGAAAATTTGGAAAAATCCCAAAAATTATCTCTTTATTTTTGCATTTAATTTGCAAGAACTACGCTTGGTCTGATTAATGTGGGATCATGATACATAGGAATCTCCATAGCATTCGACCATAACCAAAAGAAAAGAAAAAGGAAAGAAAAGAGATGAAACAACAAAAAGGCCAAAAGAAACGAAAAGAGCGGAAAAACAAGAAAGAAAAGAAAAATTGAGAAAGGGAGAGAATAGGAACAAGAGAACACAAAGGCAAGAGTAAAAGAACGAAAAAGAGAAAATGACAAAAAAAAGAAGAGAAAGTTTGCAATTGGAAATAAGGAAAAGGCCCAGATGACGCATGCGACCGATCAAAAGCATAATAGGAACTGTTAACTGCCTAGGTGCATTCACTCCCCAAATTTGCGGGTACCAATATGTTAAATGCCCTAACGCTAACGTGATGGTTTCATTTTGTCATGTCATTCCAGAAAGATGGTTGTTTTGTGGTTTTAAAGTGGTAACTCTTCTTTTCAACACAAGGACAAAAGGTAATGGCAAACAACAATAGAACTGAGTTGGTTGATACCGGTGCCCGACATCAGTTGGTTGAACGAGATAATGGGTTGGTTGAAGAGGTGTGGATGTTAAGACAACACGTGGCAGACATGTATTAAGCCTGGATGACTGGAAAGGCACCACCCCCGCCGCCACCGATTTTTCCGGATGTTGCCCTTACCTAAGCTTCAAACACAACGCCGGATGATCCTCCATATTCCCCAGATACACCCGCTTATCATAATTTTCCCAACCACCCTAATAGCTCCATCACTCATCCTCCAGTTACCTTGCCCCAAAATTGTCCTCCTGTCATATCCACTACCCCAAACAATGAATACCCACTCAAAGCTCATAATGCCCAATATCACCCCCAGAGGTTGCCCGTAAGGTCCTCGATTCATACAAGAAGAGCTCCCGGGATGAGTTTCATGCTATAAATGAAAAGGTTACATGAAGAGAAGGACGAGATGGGGTACCCAAGAAGTTGAAAAGCGCAAAACAGTCCTTAAGGGACAAGCGAAGAGTGGGAGACCAGGGTAGCATGACTTGCAAAGAACTGAATGCGCCCCGTGATGCCCGCCTGCCCGCAGGGTTCAAAGTACTAAATTTTAACTTGTATGATAGGTGTGGAGATCCGGTAGACCACCCGAAGGACTATTTCAACAAAATGAGGATCGTTGGAGAGAAAGATGATTTGACGATGGCATATTTCGGTGATGTCGATGCCCCCCTTTTTCCCCCTTCTTTAAAAAGAAAGAAATCGGGCTTACGATATTATGGACAAAATAACTCTTTTTCCCTTTTGAAGATTCGGGTTATGGAATTTGAAGAGCCGCCACCTAATGATTATCGTGCATTAGGACACTTTAAAGAGAAGAAGCGATTTTGAAAGAAAACTAGAGTTCGGGTAAGGGCTTGAGATTATCTCGAGGGGAAGGTGTTAGGCACCCCTCAAGATCCACTAGTGTGGTTC
>MU781271.1:60568-85945 GCA_026770625.1 Nicotiana glauca
TGTCCTCATACTCTTTTCAGAACTCTATATACTCTTTCTTTTCTGGCGGTGACAAATGTATGCTGATACGTGTTTCTTTGACATTCTCTGCGTCTCCCAGATTAACAACCTCAGTCTCGTCCAAATTGGACATAGGCCTGTTCTCAAAATTCTCGACCTCTCTGACAACCTCTTCTGGTATTTCGTCCTCTTCTGGATCTATGTCCATTTGTTGCATTGCCTCGTTGCAAGTCACAGTTGTTGGTTCCTCATATAGATATGTAATAGTAATACTCGAAGCTCTCCGGGCACTGGTGGTCCTAACTGACCAATTGGTGAGGCGTTCTCCTCGGTTCACAGCTTGAATGGAAGGGCCTTCTTCCCCATCCTCCTCGAAGATAACACAACAATCCATATCATCCTCCAGAAAATAGGTTCTTCATTGCTGCCAGTGCCTCGTCTTCTTCTGATCCATTTATAACATCAGCCAGCTGAAAAGTCTGCTCCAGCTGGGGTATGGGATGTTCCAACGGATAGTAGGGACTGCGCCATGGTAGTGACAAATAATTAAACTCCTCCCAGGTGTACTCATATCCTAGGTCGAAGGTGGTTCCATGCTTCTTCAACTTGATAGGCTTGGTGATGCCCTAGAGATTTTTCCCAAGTCCCTTTCCGGGCTCGTATCCGCTCCAATTCAGAATGCTCTCAATTTTTTTATCCCACCACATGTCCTTGTCTATGGCATTGACCCGCTAAATGTGGTGGTATGTTTCTCCACCTATTCTCCTTCTACCTCCGATCATCGGGATGGTTTGGCGGTTGTATATAGGGNACTCTAAAGGTCATCGTGTCCAGTTTCGACAGTTCTTCTAGATGCTTGCTTGCTGGACTCGGCCAAATGTTCTGGGGTGTATTCCCTGCCTGTCCTGGTCATGCCCTGCGTGGTGATTGCTTCTCCAGTATATGTTTTTCCTTTTCTTCTGGCCTCAGCTGTGTAGTCCCAAGGTATGGTGTTCGACTTGAACGGGGTCACATCTTTCATGGAAACCGGAATTGCCATCTGGGGAGGTAACACAGTGACTTCAAATGGTGCAGGTGCCTTTGGAATCCCGAACTCAACCTCAATCGGTTTTGGTGCCTTTGCAGGAGGTGCTTCAAACTCGAGTGGTACAGACACATTTACCACATCGCCGTTAGAGGGCTGGATCTGAACAACAATAGGATTGAGGGTAACTGCTGGCTTCTTAGGCTCATCTCCTTCAGCTATCAAACCGATTGACCCCTTGAGGTCCCACTCATCCTCAATCTCGATCATAAAGATGCTCCCACCCTTGTGATCAGGTAGAGGGTTGTTGCAGACATTGGGAGCGGGCTCCTTTACTATAATGACCTTGTTATCAATCAAGGTTTGAATCTTATCTTTCAGCGAGCGACACTCGTCGATGGTATGTCCTTTCATTCCGGAATGGTATGCGCAGGTTTTGTTAGGGTTGATCCATTGGGAAGGATTTTCAGGAGCTATGGCTGGGATAGGTGAAATGTAACCAGCTGCTTTGAGTTTTTCATATAATTGGTCAATTGGCTCGGCTATGGCAGTATATTGTCTGGGAGGTCTTCGGTTGAAATTTGGTCTGGGTCGAGGAAAATTTTGGTGAGCGGGTGGTGATGGGTAATGAGAAGGTTGGGAGTCGTATGCTTGGTACACAGGCGCAAGTTGGGCATATCTTGGTGAAGTGGGTTGATATGTGGGTTGTGGAGGTGAATGGTAGGCAGATGGTGGCATTTGGTATGTAGGTGAGGGTGCTTGGTAATTTATGGTAGGTTGGTATGTGAGTGGAGTTGAGGGATAGGTCCGGTATTTCATAGGGGAATTGTTCCTCTGCGCAGCCATTACGGAATTTACGTCCTTTTTCTTTGATGAGCCACCAGACTGTAAAGTTTTATTGGTGGCTTGCAATGCCTCAAGGTTAGTGACCATACCATTTTTTATGCCTTCTTCAATCCTTTCTCCCAACTTGATGATGTCGGAGAACTTTTGATCCTCTATTAGCATCAGCTTTTGGTAGTACTACGGATCCTGAGCACGGACGAAGAACCTGTTCATCTGTTCTTCCTCCAAGGCCGGCCTAACTTTAGCAGCTTCTGACCTCCAACGAGTAGCATACTCGCGAAGGTCTCTGTGGGTTTCTTCTTTAGATTTTGGATATAGAACACATCTGGTGCATTTTCAGTGTTGAACCTAAATTGGTCCATAAAGTTAGACGCCATGTTCACCCAACTTGTCCATTTCTTTGCATCCTGGCTGATATACCAAGATAAAGCAACGCCCTTTAGACTCCTCATGAACAGCTTCATGCGGATTTTCTCATTCCTTCCAACTCCTACCAACTTATCACAATACATTCTTAGGTGGACCCTGGGATCACCTGTACCGTCGAACATCTCGAACTTGGGAGGTTTGTACCCCTCCGGGAGCTCAACATCTGGCTGAACACAAAGATCTTCATAGTTTAACCCTTCAACATCTTTGCTACCTTCGAAACCTTGGATCCGGCTAGTCAACTTCTTGAGTTCAGCGGCCAAATTCTGAATGAGGGAGCCCTTGTCATCTAATTCGGTTGCGCTTGTGGTTGGCTTAGTGTAGTGGGGTATAGTGTCCACAAAGATAGGGGCGTTATGGTCTTTTGTGGTGTTTTATGGTTCAGGAATGAGCAGTGGAGTATTATTGCATGTGTTGCAGGCTTGAGCATGAGTGGGTTGTATTGGTGGTTGCGGGATATTTTGTGGAGGTGCAGGGTTCTGGGTGTTAACATCAGGAGCGGCAAGAGTGATTGACAGGCTTGCTAGGTTCCGAACTTGGTCCAATTCCTCTCGAATTCTCAGCAACGTTTGCTCAAGATGAGCAGCAATCTCCTTGGTAATTGCAGCATTCTGAGAAGTTTCCTCAATTTCCTTTGTGTCGCTTGCATCTCCCATTTTGCCTTTGTTCCTGTTTCTGGTAGGACTCGGACAAGGAGGAGGTGGAGGACACTTGGATCGTGTTGAGTATGCTGATGGCGCCAGAATTCACGAACTGACCTTTAGGGAGGGGAATAAAAATAAAAAAAAACAAAAAGGTAAAAAGTTAGTGCGGAACACGTTGTGCAATAGTATAAGTCGTTTCCTAATTTGGGTGACTCGTTGTGCCAGAGGTAGGCCTAGCGACAAATTAAATTTAGAGAACTTATAATGCTAAATGCCTCATTTTATTGATAAAACAAGACGAGTCTTAAAACAACTAAATGATAAAAGATGTCACTAATGGCCAGTGGCCTTATTACATTACGAAAGCATAAAAGATCCTAACTACTTGGTCCCAAAAGGACCTTCCCCAGATTCGGTTCTCTTGCCTCCCTCGTACAGCTGCATCAACTCGCGCAGTCCTAACAGCAGATAGGCTCGAGCCAGATGTCCGCCTACACTTCCCTCGGCATTCTGACAGTCTTCAATTCTTTTCAAGAACTTTCCTTCCAACTCTACTAGACCTCGATCCAGATACCCCAGTCGATTGTTGGCGTTGACAGCCATATCCTTCCACTCGTTGATCAGCTTCTCGTGGGCTTCCTGTATTTCCCGATGTTCATTCTCACATTCTCGCATCCTCATGCGCAGCTGATTGTATTTGACCTGTGCTTCAGTTTTCTCATCAATAATCCTATGACCATGGACAAATCCTGGAAGACCCAAACCAATGTGATCATCTTCCAACCAACCCGTGTAGTGTGGTACACACCCGACATGATACATGTCTGGTTCAATAGACTCCTTCCCTAAGACGAGCTTGCAGTGCCACATATGCTGAGCGTGATACCTGTGCGGGCTATCATCATCTTGATAGTCAGCCCTGAAATGACTCATTTTCTCTATCCTGGGTATGATCTGCTTTCTTCCATCTTGCCTCATGACTCGGAGAGGGACATAAGGATGAGTTCCCCTCAGACCGATGAGCGTGAGAAATGGTGTGTCTCAAGAATGGACAATGAACTCCCCTGTTGGGAACCACTTGAACATCCACTGTAATTGCTCTTCTTTTAGATTTTCAAACAACTCTACCCATCCACTGGCGTCCTCTGGCTGATCGAACATGTTGGGCATGAAGTTCATTTGCTTTGGGTGGTGAAAAGTGATATGGTCATCCCAATCCCTGCGTATGATTTCCTGTCTGTAGTCGCCTTTCTGAAGGTGTTCTATAAGCCAAATTTGAAGTAGCAGATTCCAACCTTCAAAGTGCGGAGCCCCTTGTTGACATTTTCCCAAGGCTCGATTCATTTCGGCAATGATCATGGACACTATGCTGAAAGACTGCCCATCGATATCTTCCATTAAGGTTTTGGTCACCATGGCTAGTCTGGTGTGGATCCTAGCCTTCTTCATGGGAAAAATTATCATACCCAAGAAGCAAAACATGAACACAAAGACCCTCCTATGTATGTGCCCCAAAGAGGTGATGGCGAACTCTTCAGTGCAGGTGCGATAGGACTTGCTATGGCCATACCTCAACTACAAGAAGTCAAATGGTATGTATGAGTCCTTCAGACAAGCTAGGTCGGGATTTTTCTTGAGTCCCATCATCTTAAGGAAACCTCTACTTTTGTGGTTTTCCGACATAAGCAGGCCAGGAGTCTCCCAAGGGATACCAGCTAAACCCCATATTTCTTCCAGTAAAGGAGTCATTTCTAAATCCACGAAGCGAAACACCGATCGATCACTATCCCAGAACAAAGTGGCAGCCTCTATGATTTTGTTGTTAGGCTGGATTTCCTGAAGTGAGGGCAAATTCCCTAAGTACTTGCGGACGAGGGTTTGATCGCTGGCATGAAGATCTTCCCTCCACCTTAGCTACCTTGGGTGAATGTTGGATACCATACCGAATCTGGTGACTTCGTGCCTCATTTTCTACAAATCAAAGTGTTAGGCCCTTAACCCCACCAGACCAGACTATTTAAATCAATAAATAGCAAAAGGCATTCAGTTCTCCAAATAAATGCACATAACGTGGAGACGTCTGTTTGGGTTTCGAGGAAACCCAATGGACTTCAGTTTAGGCTATCTTAAAGAGTCATTATGTGGACACATAACTGACTCGGCTAAGGTTGACCATGATGCATGAACAGTTTAATGGAATAAGGTTTCTACTTTTGAAGTACTAGACAAGGTATCCTTGAGCGAACAACACAAGAGGGAAAGGCGCGGAACCGTCGACTACACGGTTGATCGACTGGTTTTACCACAAATATGCCTTTGCCACATTTAGGGGGATATAATATTGGAAGGGCGCAATCACTCATTATAAGCATTGCTATAGGCTTTGTTTTGGCACGAGTGGAATATGATGTTGAGGAATGCAGTTACAATAATGAAGCAAATTGCATGTATTTTCACGTTCAAAAAGATTACAATAAATACTCGGAAATTACAACGGAATTGAAATAATAAGGCAGTAAAAGAAGAAATTAAAGGGAAAGAAAAACATGAAGAGCCAAGTTGGTATTTTTGATGAAACAGTTAAAGACAGAAAGTAAATGCAATTAAGGAAGCCATACAGTCACAAAAGCATGTAATGGTAGAAGCCTTAAAGAAATCCCCAGCAGAGTCCCCATGCTATCGACGCCCAACTTTTCCCCACTTCTTTAAAAAAAAGAAATCGGGTTTACGACATTATGGACAAAACATCTCTTATTCCCTTTTGAGGAATCAGTTTATGGAATTTGAAGAGTCGCCACCTAATGATTATAGTGCATTAGGACACTTTAAAGAGAAGAAGCGATTTTGAAAGAAAACCAGAGTTCGGGTAAGGGCTTGATATTATCTTGAGGGGAAGGTGTTAGGCACCCTTCAAGATCCACTAGTGTGGTTCCCGGCCATGCTTTAATTGTGACTTTAAAAGGAAACAAGTAAAACTTTGCACATAAGTATCACGAATAATTTTAAAGTTTTGAAAAGGGTAAAGAAGACAGAAAGAGACAGCTTGTAGAAAAAAAAGGAATTAATTTGAGGAACAGAATTAAAGAAGACACTACAAATGAAAGGAAAAGAAAGGGGGTCCTAGGTTTATATAAAATATGGATCACATCAATGCAATACCCAACAATCACTACTCAAAAGAGGGGTCGCACGAGATATTAGCGCACCAGTCATCATATCCATATTCTACCCTTCCCACCCCGTTAAGGTATTTAAACGTGTGAATTGGTCACGAGTGCTTATTGCGTGCAATTACCCCGTCCTATAAGTCCTAGAGGGTATTTAGGACCACTTATTCCTATAAGTCAAGGACTAGGCTGAACCCTTAGGTTTAAAGGTTAAAATACTAGACGATATACATAACAAATAGGACTTCACGTAAAGGAATAAAAAAGGCACGTAAAAGGCTCAAGTATCCCTCCACAGATAGACATATAATTAGCACATCTCTATCACATTTAAGGTTTAAGGAAATGAGAGTTAAAAAAGTGGAATGTTCGAAAATATGTTAAGATAGGAGTTGAAGGGTTTAAACAGAATTTGCAGAAAGGAGTTGGACGCAAACTTTCAGAACTTAGGAAATAGGCAGGAGATACGTAACAATTAAGACATCGGAGAAAACATTTTAAACATACTCAAAAATATACGATAGGGCATAGCAGGTATAGTATTCTTTTAGGAAAATAATTTTGGACAGAAGAGGTAGGAAAATGTTTAGCACAGATGTAAAACCATTCAGAAGTGTAAAGCTGAGAGCATATAAGTATATTAGTTTTGAACTATAGTTTTGGAAAATTACTGAAGACATAGTGTCTTAATGAGTTTTAGGAAAAACAGTAACACAATTCTGGAAAAAGTAACTAAACAGAAAGTATTTGCACAGATATGATTATTTAGAAAATAGGACAGAAGTTTAGAAAGAAAATCAAGAGGGTCTTAGAGAAAGGAAACAAATTCGGATAGCCGAAAGGTGTCGAATGGTTTAAACACGATTGAGATTGTTAATCGATTTTATCCGGCCTAAGGCTTGCCTAGGCTCTATTTAATCATAAAAGAAAGTGGACATGCATACTTGTTTTCAAGTTTTAAAAGAAGCCTGTTAACCAGACTTATGTCTGTTAAACGAAATTAGTGAGGTATTCAACAGTTGCAAATACAGCCCTACATACATGATATCTAATGCACACAAAGGTCCTAAAACATGGTATCTAAATGCAATGGCAGTCTTGTTAATTGTTAACTGGTTGTGGTTAAATAGTGAGCTAATAGTAAAAGAGCTTAAAGACATGATCTTTAGTCATATAAGATGTATGCCCCTAGACATGGTTTCTATTGCACAAGTAGATAAGTAAAATCCTATAGACATGTTTTCTACCCATTACTTAAAGCTAAGCATGCATAATCCCACCCAATTTTACTATAAACCCCATTGTTCATTACAAGTTATTACAGACCAAGTGATTAAATTACAGTAGTGAAGATTAAAAATAAGAAGTTAATCTATAGGGAGCCTTTAGCCAGACCCAAATCTCCAACCTCACTTCTTTAGAGTTTCACAGCCTTGACCAAGGGTTTGGGTGCGGCAAAGCTCCCTGAGGGCTCATTGGGGCCCTTGGACAATACCAGGCATCCAAAACAAATTTACAAGACAAGTGCAAGTGTGGAATTACAAGCCTTGTGCATCAAAGTTCAGTGGGTACTCAAGGTACCCAAAGCAATGCCTCAAGGTAGAACCTAAGTTCTAGGAGTAGTGAGATTGTGATAGGATTTGAAGAAGTTTAGTTGAAAACAATTGAAAGAGGATTCAGTTAATATGGGACCAGTTTTGAAAGCAAAGAGTCACACAGTACTCAGAAAACACAAACAGGGGCAGGGGGAAGGGAACAAATAACTCACAAGCAAGAATACTGAACATCAAAGAGAAGTACTTCAGAATAACCATGCATGTTTCAAACAAAGGGGTAAGGGTCTTAACATCATTAGATTGATAGATTCACACATCAGGAAAAGGTTCAGGGTTACTCAATAGCTAAAAGGGTCCTGAATACATGCTAATAGGGTATAGGGGTAAGGGGGAATAAGGAGAAACATGTAGGAAACAAGCACAGGCATGCCAGACTATATTAATCAGCACAAAGGCATGCTAATTGTAGTAAGAGCAACAAAACCATAAGTAGAAGCATGCAAGAAACAAAAGGAAGTGTAACACAAATAGAAACATATTGCTTTTGGGGCTGTAAATCAAATAGGAGACATACCAGTTGAAGGTAAAGTAATGCAGGGTAGTGGTGAGTTATAGTATGCAAGATGGTGTGCAGAGAGAGCAGCAGTATAGAGAAGCAGCAACAATAGCAAAAGTGAGCAGCAATAGCAGAAGTGAGCAGCAATAGAAGTGAGCAGCAGTATAGAGAGCAATGGAAGTGAGCAGCAATATAATGGAACAGTGAAATAGTCTAAAACTCAGCCTGAGTTTCAAACTGGTGGAGCAACCAGTAGTCACAAGAGAAGTGAGAGAGATTGTGTGAAATAAAGAGAGCACCAAATATGTTTGTGTGAAAGAGAGAGAGAATTCAGAGTAATGAGTTTTATTTGTGTATGTGTGTGTCTTAAGTGAGAAAAGAAGAGTAATACTTATAGTTTTTGAAAACAGTAGAGAATAGGGTATAATTATAGAAGCAGCACCCAATTGAATCAATCACAGGTCTTAATTCCCTTAAATCAGGGACTCATGATTCGAATAGGAGTACAGATTATCAGGTAAGGAAAGAATCAGTCAGATGACTGATTATACCATAATAAGAGCAGTAAGCATGGAGCATGTAATAAAGGCTAGGTACACAATTCTTAAAACAAGGAAAATATATGTAGAATAATTGGAAATATACTTAAGTGCCCAAGTATGGTAACCATATACATTAACTCTGAAAAATCAATCAGAGAATCACGGACAAAACCAAAAGTAGAGGGAATCAATACCAATTATAGAAAGCAACTCACAAGTAAGGAAATAATTCAAAATTAGTGTAAGAACCCTTAAGGAGAACGTATGAAAATTAGGGATTCAAAGAGATGCTCGGAATTAGCAGAATAATCAGTTAAAGGGAGCATTCAAACTTATTTAAACACAATAGTCTCAAAATTAAGAACCCTAGGTAAGAAATCACATAAAACTGCAGGGAGTCGGAACCCTAGCAAAGGTCTAAAGCATGGAACTCAGAAGCAAACAGGATTACAATATAGTCAAACACATAATCATAGGAATAATCACATAACACTCAAAGAAACAAAAAGTGTAGTGATTTTTGAAGGGGTCGAAAACCCTAGTTTTGAAAAGAGGAACAAGAGCATTTAAACTTGAGCCAATCGAAGATGTCGAGTGACAAATAGTGTAGAACACAAAGATTAAACCAGAAATCGTTTAAAAAGACATGGATTAAGAGATTTAGACAAAAATTAGGGTTTGCAATAAAATTAGTGAGATGAGAAACCTGGCCGTGAAACTTGCTAATAACGACATTTAAAGCATCATCGGACCAAAACCCACCGGAGAAAGGTCGGAGATAGCCAAGCGAGGTTTCCAGGGATCGCCTTTCATGGTAGAAGCTTATGGGGCTTCAAACCTTGGAGAGAAACAACGAGATAATGTCCCATGGCGACTAAAGGTCGAGAGAAGTGAAGATGGAGTTGGCCGGAGAGGCGATGAAACCCATCAGAGAAGAACCAGAAGGTTCTAGAGAGAAGGAGGAGACGAAGAGTCTAAGAGAGAGACCGATCTCTTTGAAAATAAGGGGTCAAGGGTGGGGGTCGTTTGATTTAATTTAGGTAAGTGAATCTGGGCCGTTGATCTCGTTTGATAAATGGCTCAGATTGAATTTTAGCTGTGTCGGGTTAACTGAATTGGGTTGTCTGAAAGTGGGTTGAAATTGGGGTCAATTGAGATGCCCAAATAGGCTATAATTGAAAGTAATTGAGGCCATAATTGAAATAGACAGTTGCTCCCTTTTTATTTTATAAAATAGTAAGAAATGACTTGAAAACAAATTAAAAACACAGAACTAATTAATAATATATAAATATTAATCTAAAAATACCGAAAATGATTTTATAATTATAATAATGCGGTTAATTGTAACATAGGCTATAATTGCAATTTCATGCAATTTAGCTTTAGAAATTCCAAACAAATTTGTAAAAACATGCAAAAATCATATTAATTTTATTTTGTTGTAAATATGAGAATGAAATATGTTATTTGCCAAAAAATGATAATTTGGGAAAGATTTTGGATTTTGTACTGTTTAAAATAGACAATAACTCAATTCTAAAAACCCCTTAAAAATTGAAAAAATACCAAACCTTTGGGCACGCTTATATATGCATGCATATACTATTTTGAAAGTATTTGAGTATATATAAAAAAAATATAGGAAAAAATTGGGTATCAACAGGTGAGAGCTTGGCTGAGGTAGCCTTGGACTGGCACACTCGTCAAGATGTCGATAAGTGGCTTACATTGGGTGACATGGCTCAAGACTTTGTCCGATACTTTTAATGCAAAAAAAGAGTTACCCCCAGACCGCTCCTCGCTATCTAAAATGGAAAATAAGCCGGAGGAAAGCTTTAATGAGTTTGGGCTCTGATGGAGGGAGCAAGCTGCTTGAGTTAGTCCCCCGATTAGCGAAGAAGAAATGGTTGGGCTTTTTTTACAGGCCCAGGGACCCACCTACTTTAGACATTTGATCCCAGCCTTGGGAAATCCTTTCAATGATGTGTTAAAAATGGGGGAGCTAGTAGAAGAAGGGATCAAGTCAGGAAAAATCGTGAGTTGTTCGGAAACCATTCAGAACGTCCCAGTAAGTTTGGTTGGAAGAAAGAGGAATAGAAAAGATGATCAGATAAGTTTTCCTGATCGGCACTTCCAGCCTCGACGTCATCCCCATGGTTATCCTTGTGCACTAGATGACCCTCCCCGATGCTACTTCTTTCCATAGAAATCTCAAAGTCGCACATCGCATTCCTAGTACCCAGCTCCTCAAAATGCCCATCTATCCCCGCGAGCTTACCAAAAACACCCTGGATCCGGTTTTCGGCCCAATCTAGCATTTAAGAATGAGAGGTTAAGGAAGAAGAAAACCTTCACTCTGTTGGGAGAATCATATGCCAGTCTGTTCCAAAGGTTAAGGATATCAGACAAGTTGAAGCCGATTAATACAAAAACATTGAACCCTCTTCCAAAGAAGTTTGATCCTTCTCAAAGGTGCGCATACTGATCAAGCACCCTGGGGCACGACATAGAGAAATGTTGGAATCTGAAGAATGTGATTCAGAAGCTTATTGATGCAGGCGACATTGTCGTGCAAAGTCCAGATGCAGCAAACACTAGCTGGAGTCCATCTCCTGAGACGCATATGGTGGGTATGATTTATTTTGAAAAAGAACCTGCGAACTCTTTTGAGATCCCTAGAGGACCAGATACTACTAAAGTTTCAGCACTGTCAGAGGTTGATCGTGAGAACGATCTAGCAGAAGGAACCCAAAAGCAGTTTACTAAGAACAACGTGATGAAGACTTGTGAAAGTTCCAGCAATATTGGTGTGAAAACTCAGTGGCTAGGATGTCGTGCTTGGTAATTGGGAAGACGCTCCATCTCTGGGATTTTTGGTGGCTTATTTTGTTGTCATTTCTGTTGTTCAGGTTATTTCAGGGTGTAATCTGGATATTGTCTTGTGACTCAAACCCTTCTATCCTTGCACTTTTCCTTATTTGTCTAGTCGTAATAGTTTGTTTAGTATTGTCTAGGTTTGTTCAAGGGTTGTAGCCCTAGTCTAGTTTACTTGTTTTGTTGTTTAGAGCCTTTCACCGCCAGTCTAATGCAATTCTTTGTTTCTAGTCATTTTGTTTAGTTCTCCTCTCCTTTTACAGTTCTTTTCATGCCGGTTCTAGTGATATGACATGCACACGTAATTCTCAGCCTGGTTTTAAAAGACAGTTTTGTGATGAAATAATGAAACAATGTTGAAGATGTAAGGACATTTGAGTGAAATAAGTAAAGGCATTTTGAGATCACTTCAAGCCCAAATTGTGTGAAACTGGGGCAGATAGAACATAAAGATATATTGTTGAAAAGCATCATGCCACATCGGTTTGAAGCCAAAGGCAAGTTTGCCCCAAGTCTACAGGGACCAGTCATGGTACCGTGTTTGTTGTCCAATGAGCTGGGTAATTGACAAATGTAGAAGGCAAATTCTGGTGCAATCAAAAGATGTTACGTATGTTTTCCTCGGTTTGTTTGTTGTGTAGTTTGTACTTGGCATGTTTTGGAGATTGGAATGACGAAGGCATTTTGTTCCACTATCCAAATAATTTATCCTTTGTTACCCCTTTGAGCCTAAGTTATTTTCTTTCATACCCCTCTTTCGGAATCGATAACAAAACTCATAAGCCCGAGCGGGGAAAGTAAGTGAAGAAACAAGAGAAAAATAGTGAAATAAAGAAAGAAGAAAAAGAGAAAAGAAAAAAATAGAAGAAAAAAAAGAGAAAACAAAAGAGAAAAGAAAAGAAAAGAAAAAGAGAAAAGAAAACAAAAATAAAGAGAAAAGGAAAGAAATAAGAAGAAGGAAAAGAAAAGTGGAAGAAAGGAAAAGATCGCAATAACGAAGTAATTTTATAACCTGAACTATGTTTGACTTAATCCCAAAAGGGTACGTAGGCAGCCTCTCTCTGAGGTTCAGTCACACCAAAATAAAAATCCAAAAGTCCCCAAGAATGAAATTGGGGCAGAAGTTGTGGTTGTTAATCTGATTCTGAATGTTGTAATGTTAAACCCATGTTGAATTGTTTTGAGCCTTTGATAACCTTTCCTTCTTAACCCTATCCAAAAGCCCACATTATGGTCCAAAGAAAGACCTTCCGATCAGTCTTCAAGAAATGCCGAGTCAAGCAAGAAGAGGTAATTCACGCCAAGGGCAACACGCCAGTCCAAACGAAGGAAATGAAGAGTGAGAAACCTCACGGTTACCCCAAGGCGATGGAAGATGAGAGAAGTCAAAAATGAGAGAGTCTTATTGGTGAAAACCTTCACGGGCACCATAAGGCGATGGTGAGTTGAGAGAAAGACTAAAATGAGAGACGATTGATGGTGAAAACCCTACAGGCTCCACAAGTCGAATAATGATTGAGAATCAGATGGGAAATCACCAGACGAAGATTGTGAAAGACGCAGAGCAGCGAAACCCAGTTTCACAGTTTGGGGGTATAATAGGAGCTGAACATCAGATTTGCTAAACAAAATAGGCTGCAGGTGCATGTCAAGGTCGTTAGAGTCGGTATCCACATCCGATAGGTTTCTACTTTGTAGTTTTCTTATTAGGAATCATCTTTTTCCATTGTCCTTCTATTATATTCCTTTTATCTTGTTTACTTCCTCCTCCTGAGTCTGTTTGGTCATAACAAGTGAGAAATGACTTCAAAATCTGCCACCAAGCTTTCCATTTGAACAAAACGGGATCTGGTGAACACATCAAAGAGTCAAGTCAGGAAAGAATAGCAGGCACACTGAGTTGGCAACAATCAACATGCTTTGGGATCCTTGTAAAATGCAAAGGCTTGGTATACATCAATTCATGAATGATGTCACAAATGAAGGGTCAGAGCGAACAAACCAAAGGTATTTCCTGTGATAAGCTTGATAAAAGGGTGTTAAACCGGTCACGAGCAAGACTTTCCAAGTAGAATTCAAAGTTATCATAGCCAATAGGGGAGCTGTAAACCTCAAGGACCGGACCAGGGGTTGGAGTTAAGAAAGAACATCTTGAGTGGGTGCCGATTGATGTGCTTTGGGATTAGTGTGAAATACAAGGGTTTGATACGTCTCAATTCAGGAACCATGCAAAAGATGGAGGGTGTTTGGTGAAATCAGAGGTATTCTCCATGTCAAGGGACAGAGAAAGGGGTTAGTCCATAAACAAGCAAGGTCCTCGAGTGGAAATCAGTCATCTTGGCAAAACTAGAAGTAGCCGCCCTCAAAGTTCAAGGCCACAAACCGACCACCACATTTCAAACTCACAAGTTTTCTTTATTTGAAACAGGAACAAAGCAGTGCAAGAAAGTTAGTTCAACAATAAGAAGAAAAAGAGAAGAAAAGAAAGAAAGAGAAAAAGGAAGAAGAGAAAAGCCAACAAAAGGGAAGTTTCTCAAATCTTTGCCCTTGCTTGTCTTGCGAGTGTGCATAAAAGGTTGCCATTGCTTTTCACAATTTTTTCTCCTAAGATAGAAACCTAGTCCGATGAACTTTCTCCTAGGATCTAAATCTTAGTCTGATGAATCTTTCTCCTAAGATACAAAAAAAGAGTAAAAGTAGACCTAGTCTGATGAATTTTCTCCAGATAAAAATCTTAGTCCGATGAATCTTTCTCCTAAGATACAAAAGAAAGAGTTAAAGCAGACCTAGTCTGATGAATTTTCTCCTAGGATCAAAATCTTAGTCTGATGAATCTTTCTCCTAAGATAGAATTCCTAGTCTGATGAATTTGCTAGTCAAATGTCCTTAGTTTTACTCACAGGAGGCGTACATGCCAATAAAGTCTTTATTTTTACTCTCACCATCGCATCAATAGCATAGGTAACAACTCATAAATCTTCCCAGCCACCAAAATGGGGTAGAAAATTTTCTTTGTTTGTCTATTTTGTTGCAGTGAGGAGCCCACCTAGAGAACAAGGGAATACTTTTCAAGTTCAGCAATCAGGACCCTACCTTGAGAACAAGGGAATATTTTTCAAGTTCAGCAATCAGGCGCCACCTGGAGAACAAGGGAAGTACAATTCAAATTTTAGCTTTCAATTTTTAATATTTGATAACATGATGCGCCCAGCCACCAAACTGGGGCAGAAAATTTTCTTTGTTTGTTTATTTTGTTGCAATCAGGAGCTCACCTGGAGAACAAGGGAATACATTTCAAGTTTCAGCAATCAGGAGCCCACCTGAAGAACAAGGGAATACATTTCAAGTTTCAGCAATCAGGCGCCCACCTGGAGAACAAGGGAAGTACACTGCAAATTTTAGCTTTCAATTTTTAATATTCGATAACATGATATGCCCAGCCACCAAACTGGGGCAGAAAATTTTTTTCGTTTGTCTATTTTGTTGCAGTCAGGAGCCCACCTGGAGAATAAGGAAATACTTTTCAAGTGTCAGCAATCAGGAGCCCGCCTGGAGAATAGAGGCATATATTTCAAATCTCAGCAGTCAAGCATCACTCAGAGGAAGAGCAAAACATCTCCGATCATAATTCAAGGAAGCAACGTAAGACTTCCATCAGAAGAATACAAGTTCAGAACTATAAGAACCGCGAGATCAAGACATAGATAGGACTTTTGTAATTCATAGATCATAGCTTAGGCTAGCTTCTTTTTGTTTCAACACGGTGTAATAAGGAGGTTGGCGAGCAGTAGCAACAACAACAACAGTGAAATCACAGCTCCTTGTAGTCCTAGCTACTAAACCTTCCTGAACTACACTGACCTGATTCCTTTTTAGCCAAGGATATGTAGGTAACCTTTGAAGCAGGGTTCGGTCAGACGGTTTTCAAAAATGCTTCACACGAAGCATTCGAACGGGCAAAAATCGCTCGTTTTCGCTCACTTATCGACCAAAGAGAGGCAGCTGTGAGCACGTGATTTTTGCCCTATGTGAATTATTCCCAAAAATTCAAACAAAATGATGTCTTTCATTATTTTGCATTTTGTGGATTTTTGTGATATTTTATGTTAATTGTTTGCATTTTATTTGTGCATTTTAATTCATATGAGAAATATAAAAAATACATTTGACATTAGAATTTAGGATTAATTAGTAGTTAAATTGCGCTTAAAATAAAATATTAAAGAAAATAACAAAAATAGTTTATTTTTGCATTTTAATTGTTAATTGGTGAATTTGTCATGAGTCTACTTTTAAATAGGACTTAATCAATTTTTAGGAATTAATGAGTTTAATTTTTGAAATAAATTAGGTCTTTATTTTAATTTTACATTTTAAAAAAGTCAGAAAAATATAAAAATACAAAATGAGAATAAAATAAATACAAAATAAATAAAATAAAAAAGAAAGAAAAGAAAGAATTTAAAGAAAAATAAAGAGGATGTCTTAATTGGGCCAGTTTTAATTGATTCCGCCTGGCCCAAATTAAATCCCACCCAGTCCGGCCCAAAAATCACCCAAACCGGGCCTGCCCCCTAATAAACCAAATGACCCCGTTTTCCCCCTATTGCATCTGGGTCGTTGATCTTTTTTATCTAAAGGTCCAGAACTGACTAGGTTCTTTAATACATAAATGTCGGAAATCCCCCCTACCCCCTTCTATCATCGTCTCCACACCCCTCAAAGCTCAAACGTAACGCCGCCGTGAACCACCGCCGAAAATCGCCGCACAGCGGCGGCCGGACTCCTTTCCCATCCAAAAATACACCCTAGAATCCTCTTTCCAACCCCCAAAACAATTCCCTTCGAATCCATACCAATCGCCTCGAATCTTCAATCGAAATTCTCCGGCCAAAACGTTACCTCGTACAAATCCGACCAAAAATACACCCTAGGCTCCTTTCCTCCACCTCTTTCCATATCTAGCCTCAGTTCCTCTCAAATCCTCACCAAATGCTTCGAATATTAAATCGAAAATGTCGGCCAAAAACCTAGTGCTCCCAAACTCCACCAAATTGATACCACATCATCACCTCGCCTCCCTCATGATGCTTCTATCATTGATGGTGTTCAAATATCACTAAAGTCACTCGAAATTTTTAATTGAGAGGCAGCAGAGCGATGGGTCTTAACAGTGAGTTTTTTTAGTCCAATTTTGTTTCTGTTTCTTCTTTTCTTCTTTCATATTGTTGTTATGTGATGGTGCTTAATAATCAGTTGATAACATAAGCTTGGTTTTCAATTTCGTCATTTGTTTAGGCATAGTGTCATCCAAGTGTTTTAGGTCTAGTTTGATTGTTCATTTCTTACTCGAATTGATTCGGTTCTCGTAATTGTTAATCTCTAGGATAATTTCCATTTTTGATTTCTGTTTCTCTGTTCTAAGTTTTGTGTTCGGATTATATGGTGGTTTCTGATTATTTGTTTTGAGTTGCTCTAAGTTCTGATTTTAGTTTTGATTACTAGGTTAATTCTTGTTTAGTAAGTATTTAATCGATTTCGTTTGGGTTTGGTAATCTCAATTAGTTTTCACTAATTCATGTTGTTGTTATTAGTTAGTTTAATTAGTTTAGTTTAATATTAGTTTAGGTAAGTCAGTAATGGTTATTAATACTGCCTTAATTCAGAGCTTAGTTTTAATAGTTGTTATGTTTAGTTAAATTGATTTGGTTATAGCTCATAAGTTTCATATAGGTTAAAAGGGTTTGAAAGCTTAGTTTAGTACTGGATTGGTAATTTCCAAAATGAGTTCAAGGGCATTTTGGTAACTAGCACAGGACAGGAATGTTGTAGGTTTAGTTAGAATGCACTAGATCCTTCTAGAATAGGATTATTAAAATAAGGACTAAAAAGGTAAAGCTCCTACTTCCACTCTAGAATCTCTATCCTCTGAAGTAATCCACCCGGTGTCTAATACTCATATTTTACCTACTGATAGTTAAGACACCAAGCTACAAACCCCACTATATCTTTCTTCATTCTTCTCCACCAATAGTGCTGCCTCTAGTCCTAGTACATCTTCGCAGCACCTAGATGAATGGAATATCGTGAGTTGTGGATCTCCTCAAGAATCAACTCCCGAAGCCCATCTATATTGGGCACACATATCCGACCCTTCATCCCTAACACCCCATCATCTCCAATAGTCATATCTCTGGCATCGCCGTCCTGAACCCTATCTTTGAGGACAAGCAAATGAGGATCATCATAATGGCACTCTCTTATGCGATTAAATAAGGATGACTGACAAACTACACAGGCTAGAACTCAACAGGGCTCCGAAACATCTAATCTCACGAACTGGTTGGCCAAGTTCTGAACATCAACTGCAAGAGGTCTCTCACCAATGGGAATGAATTCAAGGCTAACCATACTCACTGTCTTCCTACTCAAGGCATCAGCCACCATAATGGCCTTCCCCGGATGATACAGAATAGTGATATCATAGTCCTTTAGTAGCTCCAACCATCTCCACTGCCTCAAATTTAGATCCTTCTGTTTGAACAAGTGATGGAGGCTCCGATGATCTGTAAATACAAGACACACCATAGAGATAGTGCCTCCAAATCTTTAATGCATGAACAATGGCAGCCAACTCCAAATCGTGGACATGGTAGTTCTTCTCATGAGGCTTCAAGTGGCGCGAAACATAAGCAATAACTTTACCCTCCTACATCAAAACACACCCAATACAGATCCAAAAGGCATCATAATACAATGTATAAGAACCAGAAGCTGATGCTAGAACTAGAACTGGAGTTGTGGTCAAGTCAGTCTTAAGCTTCTGAAAGCTCTCCTCACACTCATCCGACCACCTGAAAGGAGCACCCTTTTGGGTCAATTTGGTCAATGGAGATGTAATAGACGAGAAAACCTGCATGAAGCGACGATAATAACCATCCAACCCTAGAAAGCTTCGAATCTCTGTAGCTGAGGACTGCTGGGCCAACTCTAAATCGCCTATATCTTCTTCAGATCCACCTAAATCCCCTCAATAGACACCACGTGCCCCAAGGAGGCCACTGAATTGAGCCAAAACTCACACTTGGAGAACTTGGCATAACACTTCTCCTCCCTTAACTACTACAACACATTCCTCAAATGCTGGGCATGCTCCTTCTGGCTACGAGAGTACACTAGGATACCATTAATGAATAAAATGAAAAACGAGTTGAGATAAGGCTGAAATACACTGTTCATCTGATGCATGAACGCTGTTGGGGCGTTGGTTAGCCCAAAAGACATCACAAGGAACTCATAATGACCATAACAGGTCCTGAATAATGTCTTTAGAATATCCGAATCCCGAATCTTCAACTGGTGATACCCAGATCTCGAACACCCTCGCTCCCTGAAGCCAGTCAAATAGATCATCAATACACGACAATGATACTTGTTCTTGATTGTAACTTTGTTCAACTGCTTATAATGAATGCACATTATCCTAGTACCATCCTTCTTCTTCGAAAACAGAATCGATGCACCCCAAGGAGACACACTAGGCCTAATAAACCCCTTATCAAGGAGTTCCTGAAGTTGCTCCTTCAACTCATTCAACTCAGATGGTGTTATAAGGTGCAGAAGAATAGAAATGGGCTGAGTGCCCAGCACCAAGTCAATACCGAGGTCAATATCCCTGTCAGCACCAAGTCAATACTGAGGTCAATAACCAGAAGTGACTTACCTCAAGAATCCCTTCGAAATCTCTCAAAAAAATCTCCCAATTTCGAGTTCAAAATGTTAAAATGAAGCAAAAATCGAGAACCCTACCATTTATATGTTCTACCCGATTAAACTACACATGCGGTCCCAAAATCCGCTACTGGGTCCCGCTTTTGTGGTGGAAACTTTGCTTCTGCGAAAGTCGCTTACTTTCCCAACTACCGTACATGCTTCTATGGAAGCGCTCTGTGCAACATATCAGCATATGCGGCCTCGGATGTGCGGAAGATCCTTCGCACCTGCGACCTCTACTTATCTCATCATTGCCCGCTTATGCGGCTTGCTTCCCGATTTTGCGGGCTCGCACTTGTTGTTCCCACTCTGCAGGTGCAATTAAACCAGCAATGGAAATTCTTCAGCAACTCTTCAACTTCAAAACTTGATCTGTTAATCACCCGAAATCAACCTGAGGCCCTTGAGACCTCAAAAAACAAACCAACACATCTTAAAACATCATACGAACTTAGTTGAATCCTCGAACCACCTCAAAAAATATCAAAAACACGAATCGCACATAGATTCAAGCCTAATGAACTTTGAAATTTCCAAATTCTACAAATGACACAGGAACCTATCAAATCACGTCCGATTGATCCCAAATCTTGCACACAAGTCACAAATGACATCACGGGCCTACCCAAATTACCGAAATTCCTATTTGACCCCGATATCAAAAAAATTTCACTCCCGGTCAAACTTCCCAAAAACTCAACTTTCGCCATTTCAAGCCTAATTCAACTATGGATCTCCAAATTACAATCCAGACATGCTCCTAAGTCCAAAATGACCCAACGGAGCTAACAAAACCATCAAAGTTCAATTTCGGTGTCGTTTACACATAAGTCAATATTCGATCAACTTTTCTAACTTAAGCTTTCAATTATGAGCCTAAGTGTCTCAATTCTTTCTGAAATCTCTCTGGACCCTAACCAACCAATTTGGTAAGTCATATAACAACTATAAAGCACATACAGAGCAGAAAATGGGGGGAAACGGGGCTATAAATCTCGAAATGACCGGCCGGGTCGTTACACAAACGTTCATCCTCGAACGTGCCAGGAGTTGTTCCAAAGCTATCAAATCTCTGCATGAGCTCACTATACATGCACCCGAGAGTGATTTCCAATCACCCTAATCCATATATGCCTGAAAAAGCAACTTAACTGAAGATCCCACTTCATCTTTAGTCCATAACTCTAGGACAGAACCCAACCCTCAATATCTAAAACTCATCATAGGATCCGAATCTCGTATCAATACACTATATAAACCTGAACAAGCTGAATCAAGCCACAATTCCAACTCAGGGTACAATCACATGATGTTCCACACAACTCAATGCCCGTAGTAATAACTTCCGACCACCATAGCTGTCCAATAACAATCTTGGTAACGGTAATACACTTCACATCGAATAAGACTTTGTTATGGACCTCCTTAATGCTGCCCATGATAAAGAAACATGTGGAAACTCATAACCGCCGATAAAATCAACAAGTCAAGAAGTTCTCCCGTCCGTACACCAAGCAAGTAGCCCAACTGATAACTCATCACGAAACCAAACAATTCTCACACAACATGGTTCGTACATTAGACCAGTAATAACTCGGTTATGCAGCACAAATAGAAGGTCAACAAGGTACGAGGACTATCTAACAAATACAACAGATATAAAAACAAAAGTACATTTTCATTAACTCATCCCACAGAGGGAAAAAAAACACCAAATAAACACAAGTAAAGGGTATCCTACATAATATCCGTGGCGGCATGCAGCCCGATCCTAAATATATCAGTCCACATAGGGATACTCATCGAGCCAAAGGCTAGGGTTCACTGATCACATGAATGTTGATATCAAGCACAATAGAGTGTACAAGTATAACTCCTTGAAATGAATAGAAATAATACAACATGGAGGAAAGCAATCACAACTAAGGTGTAATGAGCAAATAAATATCACGAGGCCATCTTGCACACATCGCCATAAGGCCTGAACGGAATTACAACATGCGTGGAGAATAATCATATAACATCACAGCCTATCATCGCATAAGAGGGATGCACATAACATAGGCCAGGGGCACAAATAATATCTATTCTTCCTGGTAACATAACTGTGATACAATCTCACAAGAGTACCCAAGCCTGAACTGATATATATCCCCCAAACCAAATCCTAATCATTCCCAAACAGGTAAATATCCTTCTAAAAGTCCATAGAAATCTATCGATAATTTATGCCATCAGTTTTCCCATTCTCAACATTTCTTCACAATCCACAAACAAGAAATAGTCCACATATGAGGACATTCAGCCCCAAAATCTCATGAATACCAGAATTTCCATACCCGATCTCAACAACTCTACTCAAGTGGCTGACACATTCCTCACACCCCATCATCTTACGGAAACACCCATATAGATTTTTGGGCTCGCATAACAAAACTTGAACCTCTGAAGCCTCAAAACCTAGTAATCATCATACCAATAGCCAAGCATCTGTAAACCAAAACACAAGGTGCCTTCCTAAAATGCACGCTCTTATGATATCCAATAATGCTGACATTATATTGATTTCTGATATCCATCCAGGAGAAGATCGTAATGTACAACATAATCCTTATGCCCGTAGCAGACAGCCTACTCAAGCCGTGGCTGACACCATTGAGAACTATTTGAGACCCGCCCGCACACAACTAAAGCATCAGTAGCGCATCTCCCTAACTCAACCGAGTCACACAAACCGTCCAACCAAAGAGTACTCCCATAAACGCCGATAGAGAATTTCTATCCAAAAAGAACCAATTACTTCCATTACTATGCTAACCCAACACCATAGAGTTATCCCATTTCTTTAGATACTGCTCATCTTTCCTATGGTGTAACACTTCTTCCTGTCGATACACAACGACCCTAACCAAAGCTCAATGCAGAAAATCCTAGCACGAACCACATAGCCCAGAAGCTCATAAACCGTCATATTTCCTTTGAAGCACCTCATAATTCCCAAATAGAGATGCCCACGCTGAATAGACCTTCTGTGAATCTGAAGTTGTTTCTCTGACCCCTTGATAATGAAATGTAGATTCATTAATGATGCAAAAACACCGTAAGCCCCAACATCATCATATGCAAATTTTGGGGAATCTTTCAATACCGTATATATACACCTCAGGCCAAAGCTAGTACAATACCTTACCCTACAAGCTGCTCGTCGATAGTGGACTCAACCACTTGGCGCAAAGCCATAGGACACAACATCCGATAATCCACAAAATCATGATAGTCAAACTCGCTTCCTCTAGTGCTTCGAATGATAAGATGTAACTTCAACTGAGTAGAAATCCCATACGAACCACATAGTCTCTAATACTACCAACTATCTTCAATCAACATCCAACTTATGACCCTACCACGATCGTGACCACTAGTCAACCAATTAAACCTTCCCAAGCTCATACTTATCAACCAGATGCCAGAACTCACTACACCCCTACGTGAACAACTGAATAGTCTCTCAATACCTCCGCAACTTTGGTCTAGATGACACGTTGAGACAATGTTTGAGCATCCCTAACTCCCTCGTAGCCCATACGCAACATCACGAATTGCTGGCGCAGAGCTAATACTGAGTGCGCAACACCATACACGAGTGGATGCAAAGGAACATAAGACATGCGCTTCGAGCTGAATCAATTATGCACGATAGTGAATGAAAGAAGTGGAATTTCCTAATAGTTTTCGTAGCCTCTTAAAGATAAGTATAGGCATTTCTGTACCGATTCGCAAGACTCTACTGAACTTGCTTATGACTCGTACCGCCTATGAACCTAGAGCTCTTTTACCAACTTATCACGACCCAGAATCCCTCCGAAGGATTCATGATAGCACCTAGTCTCTAAAACTATGTAAGACTAACACATACCGAAATGATAATGGATTCTACTAAACAGCTATTGAACTGAAACCAGAAATTTCTAAATAAACCAATAGTCTCTACATGATACAATATCTCAAAACCGGTAATACAAGTCATAAGCCTTTCTAGGAGTAATTATACATAACGAATATATCACTGTTCCGGATTAATAGGAAACAATTGAAATAAATGCAATAGAAGGTGACTTCGGATCCTGCGAACATCCAGTAGGTGTACCTTGAAGTCTCTAGCCACACAAGCATGAATCTCAAAACCAACTCGATTCGAAGAACCTGGTTCTGCACAAAAATGTGCATAAGCGTAACATGAGTACACCACAGTGGTAACCAGTAAGTATCAAGCCTAACCTCAGTAGAGTTATGATGAGGCCAGATCAAGACACTACCGAACATGTAAACCTATGCAGGATATACATAAAGCTCACAAGAATATCAATGTAATGCCAATAGCAGAAAGAATTCAGATTACAAACAGTAGTAAAGATAAGAGGGACACGAATGGCAACAAGAAATAATCAAGTAATCAAGCAGCAACATAGTCGGGGTACGGATGTAGTATAAATGTGCTCAAGTAGGAAATCGATATCAACTCAACCAATCAAATTATTTCTAATACACAATTTCAAGAATCCCACTTCTCATAATCTCATATCATAAATCACAACTTTTAAACCATTAACACATATGGAACCTTGTGCCCACATTTTTTCATCCCACTTTGCACGACAAAATTCACGTGCTACTCTGGACATAATACCCGTGACAAATGCTAATTAGGATGTTCAAGAGATTTTATTTATATATCGTAAAGTAAAATTATAGTTTCTGAACTAAGTAGGAAATCAATGAGAAAAATGAGTTTATTTTAGAAATCATTTGGGTGCAGAAATAACATTTTCAAATAAAATAGAGCATCGAATAAGATACTGAATTTAATATAGAATTTTTTAAATTAAAACATAATAACAATTCCTTTTTAAGTAACGTAAAAAAAACATCAGACAGTGTAAGGAGACTAAGTTGAGAAATAAATTAAAGTAAAATATGACAACTATTAGAAATGGTAAAGTACCGAATAAAATGGTGAGTTTTAACTTAAAAGTCACATAAGGTAAGCATGTTATTAATTCTTTGATTTAAAATCGCTTATTACTAACAACTGAACAGGATATGAAGTAATGACTCAGCGTAGTAAATTCATCTTGAAAATTAATTCACCAAAGTAATAGTATTAGGAAAAGAATTTAGGAAATGATAGCAAGGCAATAAATCAATAACAACAACTCATTCCTCAGAAACTAGTGAAAAATCAAAAATACAAATTCCCAGAGTCTCGTACGAAAGAATTGAAGCCAATACAATACAACAAGGAATACAAAACATATAAACTGTTGTGGCACACAACTCGATCCCACCGTACAATACTATTCACCCTTATTCCATCATGTGAATATCAATAGTAATAAATAAATATATGTTGCGGCGCGCAACTCGATTCCACCATATAATCAGAGTCAATATCATAATTCACCCTTATTTTACCATATTAATTCACCCTTATTTCACCTGTTGCGGCATTGATAAGTGGGGGGTTTGACTACTTATAAGCGCCTTTTAGCTTTCATTTTAGTAAAAAAAAATGCATAATTATATTTCCGAAAATTGATGAAATATGCTTAATAGCAGGAGTAATGAAAAATTATCCACAAAGATGAAATCCAACTCAAAAGGAGTGATCTAAACTCAAGGACAAAAATCAGGCAAATAGGCCCAAGTGTGGAATGCATATTTTCACCTGCGGCCGCAGAATGTGAAGGAAGTCCATCAGATCCCAAGTGTAAAATGTGGACCGCACAATTATTGTGAGGCCACAGAAGCTATGCAGAGCTAAAGTTTGGAGAGTCATTGTCGACGCCCCCTTTTCTAAGGCGAAATTGGGTTTACGACATTATGGACAAAACAACTCTCATTCCCTTTTGAGGAATCGGGTTATGGAATTTGAAGAGTCGCCACCTAATGATTATAGTGCATTA
>MU781271.1:106747-121131 GCA_026770625.1 Nicotiana glauca
AAGTTTATGAGAAATACATAAACTAAAATATATATATATATATATATATATATATATATATATATTGTAATTTTTTCTTTTATGACGAAATAAAGTAAAATAGTCAAAATTAGCTAAAATAGCTATATTAGACCTAAACTAAATATTTTACGCTAAAAATATGAAAATCTCGGGGAGGGTCAAAAATCACACGTCTACATATACTACTTTATCCCATTGATATAGCTCACTGTGGAATTCGACCCCGACTCTCAGTTGGGTATTACTATTGCATCGACCGTTTCATAACCTCGAATAGAGGTGTGACTTGGACGAGATCAGGCATGCAACCCGATCTCCCGTACAATAATTTAGATCAACTTCAGTAATTCAATTTACAAGAATTTCTACAATCAAGGGTATGAGTACACGGCAGCAAAGGAACCATATATAAATCAAAAAAAATACAACAAACTTTACAAAAATAACAAGACAGGTAAGGCACACACTAACTAAGTATGCAATCACAACAATTAGGACATGTAGCAGATAATCACAGAGTTATAGAAGAAATTCAACAATTAAGAGGTAACAAGACAATAAAGAAGGCAATAACTTCAACTAAGACATATAAGGGCCAAATAACGAGTAAGAGGTACAATAAGTGCTGATCAAATAGAGCATGTAAGAGTAGACTAACAACGATATATCACATGTTATGACAATTCAATTAAAGGCATAGAAAGAGACTAGACACTTTGAACCGGTCAATTACCACATATAGACCGTGTACTCACTCGGCACCTTGCGTACACGACTTTCGCATAACAAGATAGCACAATTAACTCAATTCCTAAGGGGTGGTTTCTCCCACACAAAGTTAGACAAGACACTTACCTCAAAGAAGCTAGACCGATACTCTAAAATGACATGCTGGAGTGAAACAACCTCCGGACGGCTCAAATATATCCAAATTTATTGTAAATCATAAATAAAACTCATAGAAAATAATTCAAGATAATAAAGCTTTAATCTTTAACAAAAACTAAAAAGTTAACCCCCGGCTCGCAACTCGAAATTCGATAAAATTTAAAAAACCCAAACACCCATTTCGATACGAGTTCAACCATACCAAAATTATCAATTTCCGTTATCAATTTGTCCTTCAAGTCATAATTTTACATTTTGAAAGACTTAATTCACTAATTAAATGATGAAAATAGCCATGGATTCATGAAATATAATAAGATTCGGGTAAAGAACACTTATCCCAATGAATTGCTTGAAAAACCCACAAACAATCTCGCAAAGCCGAGGTCTACAACTCCCAAAAATGATAAAAATGGCTAACTCTCGAAATAGAGCTCTTATAACTCTACCCAGGCATTCCTCTTACGCGATCGCGGAACTCAAAAATCACTACTCAAGGAAAATAAGCTTCGCGTTCGCAGAAACCACCCCGCGAACGCGATGAATAGATTTGACAACCTTCGTGATCGCATACGAAATATCGCGAACACAATGAGTAACATTCCACCAGTCTTCAACTTCCTTATGGGAATGCAGAACACACTACGGGAATGTGAACCACAACCAGCTGAACCTTCTTGAACGCATGCTCACTGCCGCGTCCGCGATGAGAAAAAATACTAAGCTTCCCAAAATCACTTTGTGATCGTATCATCATCTTCGCAATTGCGAAGAGTAACAACAATACTAGAAACCAACAACTCAAAGCATGAAGAAATGCCCCGTAGCCCATCCGAAAAACACCTGAGGCCCCTGGACTCCATTGAAACATATCAATAAGTTTCATAACATAACCCTGACTCGCTCGAGTTCTCAAATCACATCAAACAACGTCGAAACTACGAATCGCACCACGAATCGAACTTATGAATTTCCAAATCTTCTAACTTCCATAACTTGTGCTGAAACATATCTAATCAACCCGGAATGACGTCAAATTTTGCATGCAAATTTCAAATGACATAACAGAGCTAATCCAAATCTCATAATTGCATTTCGACCCTGATATCACAAATGTCCACTCTCAGTCAAACCTCTCAATCTTCCACAAATTCAACTTTCCAATTTCGCCGAAATGCTTCAAATTACCCTACGAACCTCTAAATCCAAATTCAGACGCACGCCCAAGTCCAAAATCACCATCCGGGCCTATCGGAACTATCAAAACTCCAATCATAAATTTTGTGCAAGAATCAAACTATCTCGTGTAAATTAAAATAGAGGGAGTACTAGAGGCCTGAATAATTAGAAAAATGGGGAAAATGCAATATGATTCAAGCATGATGGAATATAAACTTCACATACATGCTAGAATAATGATCCAATCCTGGTTCACATACCTAGAAGTCACTCATTTCACTTGCTGCAACTTCAAGATACTCCAACATTTCATGGTCAAGTTCAGTTTCACGTTACATGCAAAACTCAAACTTGTCAAAACAACATTAAAAATCGAATTTATATCACTGCCAAACTTTGGTTCATATTATGATGGCCAAGATTTGAAAGCTACATGCTGAGGTTTTGAACTATATATTATGCCAAACTTTGGTTCATTTTGGTCTTCATTTTGATACAATGACTAAATGAACAATAGAAGCTCTTGTGCAGGACTTGGAATGGAACAATTGCTTATTAAAATCTTAGTTGAAGTTGATAGAAGAAAGACTATGGTGTTTTTAAGGAAATAATGTATCGAAAAAGCCTATTAGTACCCGAAAAAAGAAGAAGAAGTGGAATTTAAGAATGGAGAGCAAAATCAAAGTGACAACAAAAGAAAACTAATGTTGCTGCCCAGGATCGAACTGGAGACCTTTAGTGTGTAAGACTAACGTGATAACTACTACACCACAGCAACCTGCTGTTATGCAAGGCTTTAATTTCTACCTTATATTAATTTTAGTGCCGTGTTCTTCAACTCACAACTAATTCAATTATTTACATGTATCATTCTGGGACTAATGGAGCCTCTAACTGGTTTGATGGGGGAAAACAAAAGTCAATGATCGTTTTTTATTAAAATCTTCTGAATGTTGATATTTTGTGCTTAAACTTTTAGTTCAAATTTAAATTTTGTTGATTTACTGTAAAAATCTCAAAATTTTATTATTGGACCATAGAAATTGGTGAACAAGACAAAGTGGGTCATTTTGATTTGGTGTTATTGGACTAAATTGGTGATTGTTTTGTATTAGTATTTGAAAGTTTTGCTTCAAACTTGAGATCATTTGGAGCAGATTTGGAGTTGTTTGATCGAAATTGAAGTTGCAAATCGAAGAATATTTTGTTAATACAACCGAGAAAAAGTATGCCAATCCGGTAGACTTCGATGAACAACTTAATAGATAGGTAAAAAAATCTAATATCAACTCTACGGATCCGGTAGAGAAATCGGTAAAGAGCAGAAGTATGACAATCTGGTAGACTCCAATGAACAACTTATCAGATAAGTAGAGTAATAATAGCATCTACTCTACTTGATTAGTAAAAAAACCCTCAAAAGCAATTGTAAGTCAATCCAATAGACTTCGATGAATAATTTAATTCGGCAAAAAAATCCCTGAAGAGACTATGGGTGTCGGGGATCATTTTTAATTACCGAAAATATTTGGGGAAGTGCATAGTTAGCCACTAATAAGACATGTATTTTCTTTTAAGCTACTGTTTAAAATGTCTTTAGTCTTTAGCCACTGCTTTAATAAACTTTACCCGCCTGAACGAAAATACCCTTCTGCTCATAAAGTTTAGGACCAAGTGTCCTTAACTTATGAGCTTGTTACTGTAAGTTCAGGACGAGCTGTCCTTAATTTATGAGCTTGTAAATCTAAGTTAAGGACATAAGTTCAGGACTACATGTCCTTAACTTTTGAACTTGGATTTCGAAGTTCAGGACTACATGTCCTTAAGTTCTGTGCTTGTAACTCTAAGTTAAAGACTATTTTTCCTTAATTTCTGTGCTTGTAACTCTAAGTTAAAGACCAAGTGTCCTTAATTTTTGAACTTCCAACTCTAAGTTCAGGACCAAGTATCCTTAACTTATAAGCTTGTTACTGTAAGTTCAAGACTAGCTGTCCTTAATTTATGAGCTTGTAAGTCTAAGTTAAGGACTACTTGTCCTTAGGCTTTGAACTTGTAACTCGAAGTTCAGGATTACCTGTCCTTAATTTCTGTGCTTGTAACTCTAAGTTAAGGACTGTCTGTCCTTAATTTATGTACTTGTAACTCTAAGTTAAGGATTAAGTGTCCTTAATTTTTAAACTTCCAACTCTAAATTCAGGACCATCATTGGTACTCCAACAAAAATTAGCAAACAGAATGGACAATGATTAGTTAGAGCTTGAGTATCACTTTCATGATACTTAAAGTTGAGTTGTGTTCCCACCTTCTGCAGTCAGAAGGCCTTTATTTTCTTACCAGTATGTATTTGGCTATGAATGAGCAGTATATATTTTGGTGTCTTATTCCTGGTGAAACTCACGGATCCTTACAAATTTGAATAAATTTGCGTTCTCTTAAGTTATTCGTTTTAGTAAGTCACCAATTATCACTTTGGGATTGGAGTGAACTTTGTTTCTGGTTTCAGTCATGCAAGTCATTATGGGATGAGTTCATATATTTTCCTAAATCTCTTGGTACTTAAGTATCTTGGAGTGCCAATATCTCCAAGAAGGCTATCACGGATGGATTGTAAAGGGTTAGTGGAGAAGGTGTTGAGCAGATCTCCTGTTTGTTCTCTCTTGGTTGTTTCGCTAAATCAAGAGAGGAGCGAGGGTCTGCGAAGAAAAGAAATGGAAGAAAGGGTAAAAATATCTTTTCATATTAATTTAATAGAGTGGCAGTTATTATTGTTCAACATTAAAATTGCTAGATAAAAAATAAATACCATCTTAAATAGTGACTACTCCACACTATTTTTATTCAAATTTTAAGGGCATTATGCTAAAACCACATTCGATTTGGTTCACCACAAATTAAAATCGAAGCCCAAATCTTATATGAACTTATTCCAATAAAATTAAATATCTACAGTATGCATCCATCTAATTTGATGACTTTGCCCAAATCTTATATGAACTTATTCCAATAAAATTAAATATCTACAGTATGCATCCATCTAATTTGATGACTTTGATGTCACCCACCTTCTGATTTGGAGTTTTAACGTCCAATTAATATATCTCTCTTTCTCTCTCTCTCACTATATATATATATATATATATATATATATATATATATATATATATATATTATAAAAGCACGAATGTTCCATACTAAATGTTGGATGAGGGAAATATCCTTGAAATATTAATAGACTTTTATGCCCTTAAAATGCTAAAAATTTATTTTAAAGATAATTTTATATTGGATAAAATTATAATATTTAAAACTTTTCCTAATACAAATTTACATGAATTCCTAATCTTATATATAAAATTTATTTCCCACTTAGTGTTCGTGTCACGACCCAAAATTCACTAAGGATCGTGATGGCGTCGGACACCACTGTTAGGCAAGCCAACACCAAATAACTAGAAATTTCTCGTTTTACTATTTTGAAATCATTCCTTTTTTAAACATTAAACAATTAATACAGAATTCCACTGAATAAATAATGATGTCTTTAACAAACCTAAATACTGAATAATGCCTTAGTCATCCCAGAACCCGATTTCACAAGTGCATGAGCTATTTTTAGGGAACAATGTAATACACTAACCATCCAGAATACAAATTTGACAGTAAAGGAAATACAATACACTATTCTGAAGGAGACTCTGCGGGCCGTCTCGAGAAATAGAGCTCACCCTAGTCTTCGTATCAACCATGCCGCTGCGCCGAACTAAGCCACAAGAAAAACATGTGCCTGTGCAATAAAAATGCACAACAAATATAGCATGAGTACAAAATAACTTGTACCCAATAAGTATCTCGCCTAACCTCGAAGAGATAGTAACGAGAGGTCGACTTCAACACTTACCAGTGGTCCAATGACATCACATACAATAAAGAAGTGAATAATTATGAACCAGAGTAAACATATTAAGCAAACATGTATAAATTACGTGAAACAATTCCCTACTATACTCAAGCTCTCAATTAGCATGTTCCCTCCGTAACCGGAACATATACATAAAGGTATAATGGCTTTCATAAAATGGTTATTATAATTTCAAATCAGAGAAAGATCCTCAGCTACACTGACTGTTAGCCAAATGTTAAGTACGAGTACCATAAGAATGATGAAGGAAATGCCGAGGCATACGACCTGATTAACCATAAAAGTAAAATGAGCACTACCGAGGGTCGAACAGCGCGAACCATAGATGCATCTATTAACCTGCCGAGGCGAATGACCCACTCACATGAGAGCGTGGTACATAAATCCTGCCGAGGCGAACGACCCGGTCCCATAAGAATAGTAGAACGAATCACCCCACTCGCGGATCATATTTGCGATGCGGTCAAATTTTAATTTAACATTAAAATAAATATATTTTTCTTGATTCTTTTAAAAATTAGGGAAATTAACCTTGTAGCTTTTTAAGGAAATTATCCCGCTCGCGAAACATACATGCGACGCGGTTACACACAGATTTCTTAAGCTATTATAATACTCCTTCAATTCTTTTAAAAAATACGAAGTTCAAATAGAAACTTTTAAGATCTCAAATTCCTCAATTTCAACTCTTTTCAAGAGATTTACTAAGCAAACTCAATCTCACTTCTTCTCAAGGCAATATCAACAAGGCATGGTATAAACCTAAAACTATCCGGACATATGCATAGCTAGTAGCTACGTACGGACTCTCGTCACCTCGTGTGTACGTAGCCCCCACAAATAGAGGCACTTATTAATTTGGTTCACCTATGTGGTTAATTCCCTCTTAAAAGGTTAGAAAGGAGACTCACCTCGCTCCGAAGTTCTATAACCAATTTCTACGCCCTTCCGAAGACTCAAATCAATGTAAAATGCTCCAAAACTAGTCACTAATTATGTAAACCTATTAATTTATGTTCAATTACTCATTATAGTCCAATTTATAATAATTCCTAACCCCGATCGAAAAGTTGACAAAATTGCTCTCGGGCCCACGTGCCCGGATTCCAAAATTTTTCGAAGATAAAGTTTACTCATGACCTCACGAACTCAAATATATAATTTATTCTCAATTACATACCCAAAATCGTGGTCAAAATCAAAAAAATCTCAATTTCTAGGTTTTTCTTTAAAACCCCAAAATTTCCTTTAGATTCTCATGAATTATAATGTTAAAATCTAAGGTATAATCACAAAATATAATTAAAAATTAGTTAGAGGCACTTACCCAATGATTTGATACGAAAATGCTCTCTCAAAATCACCCATTCTCGGACCTAGTATTCAAAATATGATAAAATGAAGCAAAAACCTGAGTTACACAGCTGAAAACAAGTTGCAGATGTCGCATTTGCGATCCAGGGTTCGCAATCGCGAACTCTCGCAAAAGCGAAGAAAGCCTTTGCAATTACGAACAAGAAAGGGATGGAAAAGGTCGCATTTGCGACAAAAAAGTTCATAATTGCAAACTGGGCATCGCAATTGCAATGGAAATGTTCGGAATTGCGACCACACCAGAACCGGCTGTTTTTTCTCGACACAAAAATGGGCAAAACTTCCTCATACGATGTCCAAATTCAATAATTTTTTTTTCATGGCTCTGTAATTACGATATGGATCTAATGGTTCAATAAAAACTGAATTCGGAGCTCATTTGCTTAATGTGGTACCCTATATTCCCAGAGAAACGACGTTGAAACATCAAATAAGAGCGCAATACAACCCGAAACACATCCGAGGCCCCCGGAACCCCGTCCAATCACACAACTTAGTCCCATAACATAACACGGACTTGCTCGAAGCCTCAAATCACATCAAACAATGCCAAAACCATGAATCGCACTCCAATTCAAGCTTAATGAACTTTAAAATTTTAAACTTCTACTTTCGATGTTTAAACGTATCGAATCACGTCCGATTGACCTCAAATTTTGCACACAAGTCATATTCTACATTACAGAACTACTCCAACTTTCGAAATCAGAATCCGACCCTGATATCAAAAAGTTCACTTCCGGTCAAACTTCTCAAAAACCTTCAAATTTCCAACTTAGTCAAATGACTCCAAAATGATCCACAGACCTCTGAATTCACTTCTGACCGCGCTCCAAATACCCGAATCACCATTCGGAGATATTCCCAGACTCGAAATTCCAAACGGACATCGATAACACTAAAATGCACTTCAACCCAAATATATGAAATTCTTCCAAAAATACTAACTTCCACAATAGGTGCCGAAATATTCCCGGGTTTCCCAAAACCTGATCCGGACATACGCCCAAGTCTGAAATAATCATATGAACCTGCTGGAACCTTCGAATCCCGATTCCGAGGTCGTTTACTCAAAACTCCAATCTTAACCAATTCTTTCAAATTAAAGCTTCTGAAATGAGAATTCTCTCTCTAAATCAACTCCGAACTTCTCGGAATTCAATTCCAACCATGCGTACAAGTCTTATTACCTGAAGTTAAGCTACTCAGGGCCTCAAACTGCTGAACGACGCGCTAGAGCTCAAAATGAATGATCGGGTCGTTACAGTCCGGTACTTACATTGGAGCCCGATTAAATCCTGATTCGCGTCAGAAAGTCCCACATTGGCGGGTAAAGCACTCCCTAACAAAGGTAACTCCACACCCAAGGCTCGAATCTGAGACTTCTGATTAATGATGAAGGAGTACTTATCACTCTACCCCAACCCTTGTTGGTCACCTATTATACTATTAATACTCTATATAAACGGATTATATAATTTATTTATCACATGCGTTTTCTCGTGACATGCACTTTTCCTATAGAAAAAAGGTAATTACATCTTTGTTATGCTATAGCAAATTTTAATGATTGCAGCCAGAGAATCACTACCACATCAAGTAAACATCAAGTTCAGTTTTGAGTTATAAATAAAATTGTGATAAAGTGTATCGCATGGATTAGAAGATTTATCTTTCTTTGACTTTAATTTTTTTTAACTTAATATTAGTTTCTGGACGTGCCTATAGTTATACGTGCGAGGCACGTACATAGAGACTAGAATTATTTTAAAAATATAAATATAATATTGGTTTACAAAAATAACCTTACAATATTAAGCATAATAACTCATCATAAAAGGACATAACTGGAATTCTAGATATTAGCCTTGTAATCCTATTTGTTTAAGGACATAATGCTATACGTTAGGAATCCTACATGATTATATTTAGAAATCTTATTAGTATAATTACTTTCGGCCAGTCTAATTCATATAAAATTGAATAAGTAAATATTTTTAGTCATGTAATCCTAGTACTTTTAGGATATACTTCTTAAAAATTATTATTACTAATTTAATTTTAAAATGTATTATAATGCCCTATTACAAATTTAGTTTGAGAATGTAGTATATTGTCCAAAGTCATTTAGAAAAAGGAGATCTATTATTATAAAATCATAAATATAATATTAATATACCAAAATAACCCTAAAATATTAAAAGGAAGAACTCATAGGGAAACGACGTAACTGCAATAACCTATTTTTTGGACTACAATGAAAGGACATAACTACAATAATCTATTTTTGGACTACAATATCTTCTATGCTAATTTTTAAAATTTAAGATTTTAACATTAATAAAAGTTTTGACTTTTAAATTCTTATTAAAATATATAAGAAGGTTTAATAAAATCAATTTCATAAGAATCTTCCGTATTGACAATATTTTACCATTCCATAATATCCAATACCAAATAAAATAAAAAAATAATATGAAATGGACTCATAAAGAGTTAAAGTTGAAGTTAAAGAGTTATTAAATAGGTAGAATGACTTCTGGGCCACCTAAACTTGCATCAGATTTTAAAGACGATATATAAACTCTCATTTTTCCCAATTTGGCACCTCAACTAGATTAAAATACTTATGATAAGCCCCTCTCTTAGAGAGTATATCTCAATTGCTCGACACGAACACCGCGTCATATTCTCAGACCATTTATTATTTGAAAATTGTAATTTGTGGGTCCCTAATTTTTTCAAAATTAATTTATTCAATTTCTATTTTTTCTTCTCTTTTCCTTATTTATTCTTCACCTCTGCGAGAAGAACCTTCTCTCCCCTACCCCTACCCCCGCTGTCACGATCCAAAACCACTAAGGGTCGTGATGGCACCGGATACCGCTGTCAGGCAAGCCAACCAAAATATTTAATTAAATTCTCGTTTGAAATATTTTTAAAATCACTTCTTTAATACGGTTAGACAACACGTAGTAAATTTCACTAAATAAGAAATGAAACATTTTACAACCTTTTAAAATTCTGAATAAACCCATAGACATCCCCAGAACCCGGTGTCACTAAGTGCATGAGCTATTTCTAAGAAACAATACAATACAATATCCGTCCGGAATACAAGTTGGACAGAAGGTAAATACAATACACTAAAAGAGACTATACTAGCTGCGGGTCGACTCGAGAAATGCAGCTCACCTAGTCCCCGTATCCTCCATGCTTTTACGCCCAATTGGGCCCCAAGAAGTACATGTGCATGTGCAACAAAAATGCACAGCAAGTGTAGCATGAGTACGAAAAATAACGTGTACTTAGTAAGTATCTCGTCTAATCTCAAAGAAGTAGAGATGAGAGATCGACTTCGACACTTACTAGTGGTCCAATAATAAGATATCAATAATATATTAAATTGTGAATTTCTATAAATATGATTTTAATCCAATAGAAGAAAACAAGTAAAAAATTATTTATTTTATAGGAAATTTCTAAAATTCCTTTTCATTATTTATCCAAATATTCTCAAGCCAGGAAGAGGCAATAACAACTTTAATAAGTTCAAGGCAGCAATACAAGCATACGCAAATCATGCCGAGGACGTATGGCCTGATCCAACAATATTTAAACTGTGCACTGCCAGAGAATCGAATGACGCGAACCATAGATGCATCTATTTAATCTACCTAGGCGTTTGGCATGTTCTAGAATTTAAACACACACAGACAGTCAATCAAGAAGTCATTGGGAAACAATTTTCTCAAGAAAACCAATTCTCTTTTTAACAATTTAAGAAAATGAAGTTTAAATCTTTTACAAATCTTTGTACAAATTCAATGTGATTTAAGCATTTCAAGCGGTCAATACAATTAAAATATTCCAAGTACAACATGCTTTTGGGTCCTAGACTACCCGGACTTAGCATAATAGCAGCTACACATGGACTCTCATCACCTCGTGCGTACGTAGCCCCCACAAATAGGAGCACATAACCAATTAATTTACCTATGAGGACAATTCCCTCTTACAAGGTTAGAAAGGAGACTCACCTCGCTCCGAAGATCCATAACCGGCATTCCACGCCCTTCCGAAGACTTAAAATGATGCACAACGCTACAAAACTAACCAATAATTTATGCAAATCCGTTAATATATGCTCAACTACTCATTATAATCCAATTTATAACAATTCCTAACCCCGATCGAGAAGATGACAAAAATGCCCTCGGACCCACGTGCCTGGTTTTACAAAATTTTCAAAAAATAAGTTTACCCATAGTCTCATGAGCTCAAATATATAATTTTCTCTAAATTCCATACCCAAAATCGTGGTCAAATTTCAAGAATTTAAATTTCTAGGTCTTTCTACCAAAACCCACAAATTTCTACCAATTTACATGCTAATCCATACATAATCGATGTATTTAACTCAAGATGGATGGGATTAGCTTACCTTATCGTTGATGATGAAAAATCCCACTTGAAGCTCTCCTAAAAATCTCCCAAGCCAAGAAAATATGAGAGAAAATGTCCAAATCCTGATTTTTAAAACACATCTCTACCTCCAGCACTTTCAGCACCTACGGTCCCTTTACCGCTTCTGCGGTTCCGTAGGTGCGAGGCAATCCACCGCTTCTGCGGTTTTTCCCCAGGCTCCCCTTTTCCGCTTCTACGCTTCTATTCCCGCAGATGCGATCCCGCTTCTACGACCAAATGACCGCATCTGCGGTCCCAACTCTCTTTTGCCTAATCCGCATCTGCAACTATTGGGCCGCTTCTGCGGCTCCACACCTGTGGCCCTATTCTCGCAGGTGCGGTTACACCAGCAACCAGCAACTTCAACCTTCCAAAAAATTCTATTTTCGATCCGTTAACCACCCGGAATCCACCCGAGTCCCCTGGGACCCCAACCAATCATACCAACCAGTCCTAAAACACATTACGGACTTGCTCGAGGCCTCAAATTATATCACAAAACGCTAAAACCACAAATCGACCTCCAATCCAAGCTTTATGAAGTTTAGAATTTCAAACTTTTACTTTTGATGTTTAAACCTATCAAATCACGTTCGATTGACTTTAAATATTGCACCCAAGTCATACTCGATATTACGGACCTACTCCAACTTCCAGAATTGGATTCCGACCTCGATATTAAAAAGTTAACTTCCGGTCGAACTTCTCAAAGACATTCAAATTTCTATCTTTAGCCAAATGACTTCAAAATGACCCATGTACCTCCGAATTCACTTCTGATCGCGCTCCCAACTCCAGAATCACATACGGAGCTACTCCCTGACTCGGAATCCCAAACGGACATCGATAACACTGAAATGCACTTCAACTCAAAGTTATAAAATATCTTCCAATAATGCTAACTTCCATAATAGGCGCCAAAAGGCTCCCGGGTTATCCAAAACCTGACCTGGACATGCGCCCATGTTTGAAATCATCATATGAACCTGCTGGAATCTTCAAATCCTGATTCTGAGGTCGTTTACTCCTAATTCCAATCTTAGCTAATTCTTTCAACTTAAAGCTTCTGAAATGAGAATTTTTTATCCAAATCTACTCCGAACTTCCTGAAGTTCAATTCAAACCACACGTGCAAGTCACAATACCTGAAATGAAGCTGCTCATGGCCTCAAACAGCTGAACAACACACTAGAGCTCAAAATGAATGGTCGGGTCATTACATTCTCTCCCACTTAAACATACGTTCGTTCTTAAACGTGCTAAGAACTATGCTGGGGTTGTCCGAATTTACTATTTAACACCTCGAGCACCTACCCGTGTCACCACAACTCAGCTGGGCACCCTAGCTCGATCATTCTGAAGGTGTCCTTTTCCACTTAAGCAAATAAGTCTTAGAGCCCAATTCCATCATCCGGAATTCTCTCCTAAGTCTATTTCAACACACGCTCACCATGTCAATAACTACACGCAACACCAAAACAAGACTGCATAACTTAGCTGAATTCACACCTTGCACCACTTTACTCACAGGACCACAATAACATTCTTCGATAAAATAATTCGAAATTCCATGAATCTGATGCTCCCATTGCAAGTCATGACCTACATAGGTCTTTCTTTAACTTTTACAATACCGCCACGATGAAAAAGATGCGAAGAAATTCATAACTAACTGTCGGATCAACAACTCATTGGGTCTATAGTCCTGACAAGAGCCATTGCCTCATTCTGAACCGAATAATGGTCCTTGCTTCTTAATATACTACATGTAATCCGATCACACCAATCCCAGATCCAATAACCCTACCTCACCCAGTACGAACTGCTCAGGCAATAAGCCTCCCCGGACATGATCAAAAGTCTCATATGATGCCGCAGTACCCATAGGCGGCCAATTCGAACACGATATAACGAGAGACGAACTCTAGAAGGCACCACTCACTCGCGCAACTGATATGAACTTTCCTCAGAAAACGGGAATCAAACACACATAATATGAAGTATGAAAACTGAATTCAACATCACAATGTTGCGGCGCACAACCCGATCCACATAACATACCCATGGAGGCGTGCCACCCGATCCACACATAACACTCACCTAAGGAGATGCACATCGAGCTAAATAGCTCATTACAACAAAATATCGAAAGTCGGTCATAAGCACGCTAAGTGCATAATAACATCCCTGAGGGAACATATAGCGCTGTAAGCTAAAAACTCAAGCACAACTGAGATGCGACATACAATCTGAACCTCAAGAGCCATTTTTCTCATATAACATCATCTATATGCGGAACCTCAACACATAGTAATTCACCAAGTCATCTCACAACTCGCACGACGCACTATGCCATTACATGAAATAACTGGCGACGAAATAACACTTTGACTACTTGTCCATGAGGACCGCATTACTGAAATAAACACATCTGGCTTGATATATGTAAGGCCCCGGAAAATGTTTTCGAGTAATTTAAGATTTCGTCGTGCCAAGGTGGGCTAAATTATTTTATTTCATGTGCAAATAAGGATTT
>MU781273.1:234-15315 GCA_026770625.1 Nicotiana glauca
GATCGTAATCGCCATTGGAATCGATATGTGTACCAGTTGTGAAATCATTGATGAAACATTGTGAAAGGAGATAGCAGGAGAGTTTGTAACCCGTGGGGCACTGATTCTCCCTTTGTTTGGTTTGACTGTGCATTCCATGTGTGTTTGGTTGCTGCCTCTATTGTTGTTTTCTACTTGTATACGATTTGAGATCTACTTGAAACAAAGCTAGGTGTTGAAAGACTTGGTTGGCTTGACTTCTTAATTCTNTGTTTTTTGTAAGGTATAGCCAGAGCCTTGTTACCGGCAAGTATTGTATTATCCCTGTCATATCCTAGAGGCTCCGTAGACAGTAAATATGGGTTATGGACTTATGTAATTATATGTCGGGCACTGTAAGTTGTAAACTTGTTAAATAAATTAAGCATGTTGTGTATGTTTCGAAAAAGAGTGATTTAAATTATGAAATGGTTAATCTGTGGTTAATAAGCAATGAAAAATACAGGGGTAACACGTGGGTTAGGAAAGGCACCCAGGTCCGTTTGATTGGGGCTACCCGGTCAAGCGCCGGTCATGTCCCTCGAGTTTGGGGCGTGACAGTTGATCATCTTCCACTTCCACATTGGTATTTCCATAAGCTGGGTTAACCTACCGGGCCGCTAATGCTCAGCTTTTATTTACTGACAATTTGGACATTTAGATACAAAATCAGCCACACCCTCTTTATACCGTTCCACCAATAAATTTCCTTGAGATCGTGATACATTTTTGTAGAACCCGGGTGCACCGAATACCTGGAATGATGAGCCTCCCCCATTAATCTGTCCCGAAGGTTATCCTCATCTGGAACACATAGCCTTCCTTGACATCGTAGCATAGCATCATTGCCGTCGAGTGAGAATTCCGAAGTTTTGTTGTTCAGAACTGCCTCCTAAATTTGTGCCAATGCTGGATCGATGAACTGTTTTTCCTTGACTTCCTCTACAAGCGATGATTCTGCTCTATTACGCACCATAACTTCTTCTTCATTTGGGGTCTAAATGCAAACCCCAAGACTGGCCAACAGATAGACCTCCCGAGCTAGGAGCCTCTGATCTGCCCCTAAGTGAGCCAAACTGCCCATGGATTTTTGACTGAGGGCGTCGGCCACAACATTCGCCTTATCCGGATGGTATAAGATGTTCATATCATAATCCTTAAGCAATTCTAACCACCGCCGATGCCTCAAATTTAACTCCTTCTATTTGAACAAATATTGGAGACTCTTATGGTCTGAGAACACATCCACATGGACCCCATAAAGGTAATGCCGCCATATTTTCAAGGCAAATAGAAGCTGCAAACTCCAAATCATGCGTCGGGTAATTCTTCTCGTGATTCTTGAGTTGCCTTGAAGCATACGCTATAACCTTCCCACGCTGCATCAATACACACCCCAAACTGACCCTGGAAGCATTGCAATAGACCACAAATTCTTCCGTGCCTTCCGGTAAGGCCAATATCGGTGCCGAGGTCAACCTTGTCTTCAATTCCTGAAAACTTCTCTCACAAGTGTCGGACCATTGGAACTTAACTTCTTTCTGCGTCAATTTAGTCAATAGGAGCCGAGGGTAGAGAATCCCTCCACAAACCTCCGGTAGTACCTGGCTAAACCCAAGAAGCTATGACCCTCCGTCAGGGTTGTGGGTCTAGGCCAATCCTTCACCGCTGCAATCTTCTGGGGGTCCACCTAAATCCCCTCACTGGAAACAACATGACCCAAAAAAGTGACGGACTCCAACCAAAATTCACATTTTGAGAATTTAGCGTACAACAAGTGCTAGTGAAGAGTCTGCAAAACTGCCCTGAGGTGATAGGCATGATCCTCTCGGCTTCGCGAATAAACAAGGATGTCGTCGATGAAAACAATCACGAAGGAGTCTAGAAATGGCTTGAAGACCCGATTCATAAGATCCACAAAAGCTTCCGGGGCGTTAGTTAACCCTAAAGACATGACCAAGAATTCAAAGTGACTATAGCGAGTTCTGAAAGCGATCTTGGGAATATCCTGCTCCTAAATCTTCAATTAGTGATATCATGACCGTAGATCAATTTTGGAGAAGAATCTCGCAGCTTGCAATTGGTCGAACAAATCATCTATCCGAGGCAAAGGATACTTTATTTTGATGGTGACTTTGTTGAGCTGCCGATAATCAATACACATCCGGAGCGACCTATCCTTTTTCCTGACAAAAAGAACCGGAGCACCACACGGCGACACACTCGGTCGTATGAACCCCTTCTCTAATAAATCCTCCAGCTGCTCCTTTAACTTTCTTAACTCTGCTGGCGCCATTCTGTATGGAGGAATAGATATTGGCTGGGTATCTGGCAATACATCAATCCCGAAATCAATCTCCCTATCTGGTGGAATTCCTGGAAGCTCATCTGGGAACACTTCAAGATACTCGTTCACAACCGGCATTGATTCGAGGGAAAACACTTCTGATGTGGTGTCCGCCACCCGGACCAAAATGATAGATACATACCTTTTTAATCATCTTTGAAGCTTTAAGGTAGGAAATAAACCTACCCTTCAGCACCATACCATTTCCCTTCCACTCAGTAACGGGCTCATTAGGAAACTCGATCCTCAGGATTCTCGTTCGGAAGTCAAGTTTGGAAAAACATACATAAAGCCAGTCCATACCCATAATGACATCAAAATCTACCATTCCAAGCTTGACAAGATCGACCGTAGTAATACGACCACAGAGTCGATACAGAGAACGGCTCATGAAGCTGTTCGGGTTCTATCCCAAAGCTTGAAACAATGAATGGGGTGACATAAGATAAAAAGGATCCCGGATCAATAAGAGCATAACAATCAATGGCCTGAATAGAAAAGATACCTGTAACCACATCTGGAGAAGCATCTGTACTCTGGCGACCACTCAAAGCATAGAACCGGCTTGGTCCACCTCTACCACGAGCTCCTCCCCTAACTGTACCATGTCCCACCGGGGCTGGAGAATGTACAGATGATGTAGCGATGGAAGAACCGGATGACTGAGCAGATCCCCTACCCATGCCCTGTCTGGGCACATGACAGTCTCGCTGAATGTGACCTCTTACCCCTCATCTGAAACACACCAGGATATCCAAGTAGCAAGTCTTTGTATGAAATCTCCCACACTTGGGGAATGGAGCCCTCCCCTGCTGATGCGATCTCCCTCCCAAACGACCGGACTAATGGGGCCTCCTACTGTCTGAACTTGGTCTCATGCAGCAGCTCTGCTCGTAACTATGGAGAGATGGTGGTGTGCTCGCTGATGACTGAGTATATGACTGGGATGGCCCTGACAACCCTCTCCCCGGAGCTGATCTACCTGAGTGGCCCGCTGATTGGGCCCTATTGCTATTCTCCCTTTCCGCCCGAATCTTCAATTTCCTAGCCTTTATGGCCTGAGCGAATCCCACAATCTTTCCATAGTTCATGTCCGAGTGTAAGGCCGTTGTAGCAGCCTTATTCACTACCAAGGGACTAAGGCCCTGAACAAATCGCCGAACTCTAGCTGTCATGGTCGACACTAACTGAGGAGCATACTTGGATAACCTCGCGAACTCTATGTGGTCCTCCCAAACACTCATGCTGCCCTGCTTGAGGGTCTCAAACTCAGTGGCATGGGATGCTATTGTCTTATCCGGCAAGAACTGGTCCATGAATGCATCTACAAACTCATCCCATCTGGCCGGAGGTCCTCCCTCCCTATGGGAGTCCTCCCACATCTCGAACCATGAATACACTGCTCCCCTCAACCTGTATGATGCCAATTCAACTCCCTCTATCTATCAAGCTTTCATCACTCGGAGGGTCTTATACATTTCATCAAGGAATTCCTATGGATCGGCGTCTGGATCTGTGCCTAAAAATTCCAGATGGGCTAGCCGCAAAAACTGGTTAACTCTGGAACTGGCTGAACCTCCCTATCCGCTAGAGGATGCTGGGGCATCCTGGGATCTCTAGGCCTGAGTGGCCACTAATTGGGTCAACATGCGGATGGCTCCTCTAAGTTCCCCATCAGAAGCCTCGGGACCTGGAGCTGGGATGGTGGTAGAATCAGGAATATCAGCGGAGGGATGGTGGCATCCTCTGGTGCTGGAACATGCTGGTCTGGGACAGACGGGCCAGGTAGGTTCAAGGCCGGGGAGTCACTCTCGCCCAGGACATCAGGTATAAGATTCATATCCTAACTTGTGGCATTGGCCCCAAGGCCGAGTCTAGCTCTCTTCTTAGCTGCCATTACTAAAAATGTTCGGAACAAAACACTGGTTAGATATAGATACTTTCACATTTCACTTCACCGCACGATACAAAATAACAAAGAAGTGGGAGAATTGCCTAAATGTCCATGCAGCCCCCACTTATAGATGTGGTCGACTTCACACCGATAAGTAGGGGTCTACCAGATACGGCTCCGAGACATCCTAGGACTCCTTTAAAATCTTTGGCTCTGCACCAAGTTTGTCACACCCCAAATTCGAGGGACATGACCGGCGCCCGATCGGGTATCCCTAGCCGAGCGGACCTGGTTGCCATTCCTATACTACGCGTACCCCGTAATTTTCATTATCCATTAATCAAAGGAAATATTCACCGATAATTAAAACACCATTTTCACAAAACACACATAGTCACTTAATGCGGTTTACAACTTTCATCACCCAATATACAAAATACATATGTACATAAGTTCACAACCCACACTTACTGTCTACGGAACCTCTAAAAGTACAACAGGATAATACAGTATTTGCCGGTAACAAGGCTCCAGCTATACCTTACATAAAATCAAAATAAAACTCCGGACACAAGCGGCCTGAGCCACGCAGGGCCCCGAGAGGAGTGGGGCTCACAAAAAAGTAGATGGAAGACGAAGGGGAGCTACGATCAGTGGGCTAGAGTACCTGCTATGGATCCACCTACAATCATAACACGAATTTAGAGCCCCCGGTAAAAGGGACGTCAGTACACTTGAATTTTAATTGTATGTATAACAAACCTTACCCTGAGTAACCTCAAGCCATACACAAGTAATAAATAATAGAAGAAAGCAACAATTGAGTGCACACAAGGAAAATAATCAAGGCAAACAAGTTAACAAACTATCTTTTCCCCATCACCATTTCCACATTTTCAATTAACGTTCTCATATTTCATGTTAATAGTGATATCGATTACTTTCCACCCTTATTACCTCGGCCACCCTTATTACCTTAGACACCCTTACCACCACAAACCACACCTTATTTGTTCGTGTTGCGACGCGTAACCCGATCCCACCGAGCAGTTACAATTCACAAACAATACCACAACAATAATAATCTACAAGGATGACCACAACAAGATTTAAAAACAACAACCACAAATCCCAATAACAATAGCAACACAACTCAAAAAAGGTTTAGGTGACTATCCATACCATTTCCATCTTTTTCAACAGCCCGTTATACCATTTAGATCACAACTATAGTTTTCCATGACTATCCACAAGGGATGTTATCACAATTATTTCAATTTCACCAATTACGATTCCTCTCTATCATTTATTCCACAGTCCTTGCAACATAACACATTCTCAATCACAACTTAGTTTATTGCCATTTACTTGCACAATCATATCAGATGTCTTAACCAACAACGCATATGGCACAATATTTACATGAATTCACAAACAGTTCACACAAGTAAACATATCCTGCTGACAAGAGTTTAAATTCACAACTAATTCATGTAGATATCACATACCAGTATTCGGACACCAAACAAAGCAATTTTACAAAGGTTAAAGTTAGCCATACAGACCTGAAGCTGGATTCTTTTCTAATTCCTACTTCCAATTCACCGAAAAATCTAGCAACGCCAATATTGTGCCCAAATTAATACACATAACTTATAATTGAAGTTCATAATTGCTACTCAAACTCATTTAGGTTATCAACCCCTCTTTGAATAGTCCTTTACCCCTACCCAATTCCTCCTACTAGATTTTAGGTTTTTAATAGACATGCATGCATGATTTCAACCATTATTTTATGGAATAATGCATGAGACTCCCCCTCTTAGTTTAAACCAGAAATTAAATACGAGAAGTTATGGATTTTACCTGTAAGGAAAGGGGGTATGAAGATAAGCTTGAAATTTCCCGGCCCGGATGGTTTTGACGAACCAAATTTTGGAGAAGATGACTTTCTCTCTCAAGACCCTCTCTTCACCTATATTAATTTGTTAATCAAGATTTTTAAAATGAGGGGGTTGAGGTATTTTATTAAAAAGGGGTCGGGTTTTAAAATTTAGAAAAATAGAAGCCCGAGCGAAATATGCGGTCGCATTCTGCGATCGCAGAATCGAAATACGGTCCGCAGATTGGACCGCAGAAATGAGCCCAAAACTCGGAAGGTCTGCCTGGGTTTGAGACAGGAATGCGGTCCGCATTCCCGTTATGCGGTCGCATTTTTTACCGCAGAATTGATCTCCACAAATCCTCGAGGAATTTATGCGACGATTATGTGGTCCACATATTAATTATGCGATCGCATAATGGACCGCACTTTCGACATCAATTTTGAAAATTCTTCTGCTTCACTCTGCGGTAGATATACGGTTTGCATAATTGATCTTCGACCGCATTCTGGACCGCATAATGACAATTTTCTAGAAAATTGATTCTTTTGATTTTTAAGTGCAAAATCAGTAAAAAGGGCCCGAACACATATTCGGACCTTGGCACCACGAGGTACTAGGTTTTGAGCACAAGATTTTACGGTGCCTTACAATCTTGGCCATTCTGCTCTTGCTCATAGGTTCTCAGCCACGGTGGGCTTGGTATATTGCTTACCATCTGATTAGTGGTAGCCCAATAGGGTCATGCCCATTGATTATAGCTCGATAGTGGTGAAAATAATGTAACAATGTATATATGTATATGTGTATATATATGTGTGTATATATGTATATATATATATATATATATATATATATATATATATTCTGGACCGCATAATGACAATTTTCTAGAAAATTGATTCTTTTGATTTTTAAGTTCAAAATCAGTAAAAAGGGCCCGAACACATATTCGGACCTTGGCACCACGAGGTACTAGGTTTTGAGGACAAGTTTTTACGGGGCCTTACAATCTTGGCCATTCTGCTCTTGCTCATAGGTTCTCAGCTACGGTGGGCTTAGTATATTGCTTACCATCTGATTAGTGGTAGCCCAATAGGGTCATGCCCATTGATTATAGCTCGATAGTGGTGAAAATAATGTAACAATGTATATATGTATATGTATATATATATATATATACATACATAAATATGACATCCCAATAAGGGAGAATATTGTAGCTTATCACACTAGGATAATGTACATAAATTCAGGAATAAGAACTTCTCTTTATGCCTCTTTATCAAACACATGTAGTTACAGGACCATGACAAAATGAAGGAATACTTAACATACCTTAACCTAGTTGAGTCCTTAATAGCTTCCAAGAAACTCTTCAAACAACTTAACTCAGGCTACCATAGCATAAGGAGATTCAAAATTGGTGCCGAGTAAAGGCTAAGTCTATAACTTAATCTAGTAGCTCATTTTATTTAAATTTGGGCAGCATATCCCTTGTAACAAGATTTCGCACCACCTTTTTCCTTCACAGAAATCCGGTTTATGACATTCGGTTGGAACAACTCTTTCCTTTCGGGAAAGGGGTTTCGCAATTTCGAAGAGTCACCACCTAACGATTTTAAGGTGCGTTAGAGAACCTATGGGGTTTAGCTACAACTAAATTTTTTGATAACTAGAGATAGGGTAAGGGCTTGAATTTATCCCAAGGGGAAGGTGTTAGGCACCCCTCAGGATCGACTAGTGTGGTTCCCGGATAGTTCTTTATGAATTTGGGAAATTAACAAGTAAACAAACAAGGCTCAAATAAGAGTGGATTTTAAATACACAAGTGTTTGGAAATAAAACAAAGTTTTGAATGAGTTATAACTATATATGCTAACGAATATAAAGGGGGTCCTTGGTTTATTTGTAATATGGATCACATCAATGCAATACCCGGTAATCACTCCTCAAAAGAGGGGCTACACGTGGTATTAGCTCACCGTTCATCATATCCATATCTACCCTTCCTGCCCCGTAAAGGTATTAAAGTACAGATTGGTCTCGACCTCTATTGCATGCTATTACCCATCCTATTCCTATCAGTCCCGGAGGAATATAGGACTAGTATTCCTATAAGAGGGAGGATTTTAGGCTGACTCTTGGTTTTTTAAAAGAAAAAGACTAAGGCGACATTCAAAACACATATGATTGCATATTATGGGAAACATGTAAACAACTAAGATGCTCATATATACCTCCTCAAGTAAAGCACATAAATAGCATGACTTAAACACATTTAGGGTTAGAATTTAAAGTACTAAGACATGGGAGTTTTAGTTGTTGAAGAAGACCAATTTATTACATAACTCAGATAAGAAGACCGAGTCAGGCCTGTCTGCTGGTTGTAGCATTTGCTAATTAAACACATGGGGATTCAATTTTATCAATATAACTAAGGGTTGCCTAAATGTGCATCGATGATACCCTATAAGCATAATGTCTATTACTGATTCGAATGGCAAAGCAGTGATAGTTTTAAATGAGCAATTTGGATCCTATATGCATGCTTTCTAAACCACAAAAGGGAGTAAATTGTTTAAACTTATTCAAAACAATGTGAGTCAAGCTGATTTTTACCTAAACTGGTTTAAGATCTTATAGACATAATCTCTATTGTTGTTGATTTTAATCTCTACAGACACGGTATCTAGTATTAAAGGTTGATTTGGTTCTATAAGCATGGTATCTAGTGAAGTGGAGTAGGCGGGATTTATTTGATCACAACGAAATTCCTATAGGCATGATTTCTATAAAATATTGATATTAAACTTATAGGCATGACATCTAATTTCGAAGTTGATTTTAACCTTGTAAGTATGATGTCTGATTATATCCATTAGATCCTACAGACATGATTTCCAAGTGTGGAGATGACCATGAAGAACTTTATTAATCAGATCCTATAGGCAGGATGTCTAAGCGTAGAAGTAAACATGCAGAATTTATGAAACAAATCCTATAGGCGGGATATCTAAGCGTAGAAGTAAACATGCAAAAATTTATTAAAAATATCCTGTAGGCAGGATATTTAAGCGTAGAATTAAACATGCAGGATTTATTAAACAAATCCTATATGCAGGATATTTACCCTTAAAACATGCATAATTACCCATCCCTTTTCACTAGCCAACCCCAATATTTGTTACAGATTATTACAGAGCAAATACTGAATTATATTGTTGATACCCAATTTTTTTCTATATAATTTTCATGTACAAAATACTTTCAAAATAGCATATATATGTATTTATGAGCATAGGTAAGTGTTTTGACATTTTTCTAATTTTTAAATATCTTTTTAAATAAATTTATTTTCCATTTTAGCAGTAAAAAAATCGGTAATTATTCTCCAAACCATTAGTATTGGTGAATAATTTATTCTATTCTTATATTTATACCAAAATATAGTCAAGGTGATTTTTTGTATATTTTTACAAATTTATTTGGTATTTTAAAAGCTAAATTGCGTATAATTGCAATTTTTGCTTATTTTGAGATTAATAGCATTTCTATAATTATAAAATTGGTTCCAGCATTTTTAAATTAATATTTATGCATTATTGATTGGTTTAGTTCTTTTAATTTATTTTTAAATCACTTTACTATTTTTTATAAATAAAAGGGGTAAAACTAGCTATTTCGCATTTATCCTCAGTTCATTTCAATTATAACCCCATTTTGTTTCAATTGTAGCCCTTAAATTGACCCCAATTCCACCCAATTAAACCGGTCCAGTTTCGATTTGGACCCAACCCACGACCCAGTTTCAAATGACCCAACTCGTTCCCCACCTACCCACTTAAATCTGGACCATTGATCACTCAAGATCAACAGACAAAACTCACCCTTACCATTTTTAACCCCAAAGACCTACCCTAATCCCTCATTCTCACCTGGCTGGCCGCCTTTGAATCCCAAACCCTCTCAAATCCTCTCAAAAATTCTCCGAACCCCTAAGTTATTCGAGGTTCTTTCACCGTTATTTGCTTAGATCTATACTGTATCTATGCTTTTCTTGCCATCTAAAGTGTTTTCCCCAAAAGTTTCTTTTCAAAATCATTTCTCTCTGATTTTAGGGTTACTGAAAGGATTTTTTTGGAAAAAATCTATCTGATTTTTTTCTTCTTTGCTTTATGTGTGTTTCTATATACCCTGCTCGTGTGATTTCTCTTTATTATGCATGTACTGTCTTTTACCTTTTTTTTTACTATATATGCTACTCCTGTTAATATTTGCTATATTTTCTTTACACTTTTACTATATGTGTTTACCGTTAAGTTATGTGAGTTTTGTTTACAGGACTCTGTTCATGTTCTTGCATGCTTCATCTGCTTGCGTTCATGTTCGTATCATCTCCTTCTTCTGAACTTTTTTAGATTTCGAGTTTCTTAAATATGTTCTTCATGGTTTTTTCTCCCTTTGTCGTCCAAACATGCTATCATATTTGTTTGTTTCTCACAAGGCTCTGAACAGACCTTTGAGTCTATTTTAGTGGCTTTCCTTCTCATCTTTATTGTCTAATTCGATTCAAAACCCTAGTATTCACGGTTTCCTTTGGCAATTGTGATTTTTGTGTTTGAGTTAGGGTTCCACTTTGGGACCCTGGACTCTCAGACTCACTATGAGTCTGCAAATTGAACATGTATCTCTTTGCTTATGATTCTGAAGTTTTCATTGATACAATTCTCTTCTAAATAACTTGACCGTCCCTTCTTGATTTAGATATTTGTGTGTTTTATATATGAGAACTCTTCTTTCAAAAAAGGTTTTGCCAACTACTAATTGATTCTGAATTCCTTTAATTGTGTTTGCTTGATTGTTACTAATTTTCCCTAATTGAAGCTTTCTTTACCCTTTTCTCGACTTGATTCATTCGAGTTAAAGGATGTATTTGTGATTTTACTAGCTGAATCCCTTTACTCGTTTGAAATCAGAATCCCTTAACTAAAGGGAGACTGATCACAATGTTATTTTCTTACCCTTTTCTTACTTATTAGTTGCACTATAAAAGGGGCTCGACCCTTCTGCATTAAAACAAGATTTAACAACTTTGGAACTATGAACTTCTGAATCCTAAAGTTCAATACTCATACTCTCACACACATACTCTCAATCACAATACTCTTTCAAACTGTCAGCTCTCATTTCAGACTTTTTGTACTGCTCTGCTTGCAACTTTACTTTTCAAGACTGCTGTTGAACTTATTTGTTTTCCCTGAAACTGGTATGTCTCAATTTTGATTTCAGCTCCTTCCCTATGTATTTACTTTACAGTTGTCAAGTTCTTGCCTACTTTGTTGTTCATATTCTGTATTAAACATGCTACTTTTTTTTTATGTTTACTACTTGTTATGAGACCCCCATACCTTTATTCCCTTCTATGTGCTGAGTTAAAGTTCATGGCATGTCAGTATCCACATTGCTGCCCAGGTCTGAACCTGACCTTCAATGGGTCCTAACTCCCAAGTTTAGCTAACAGACTGGTCAGTGGTATGCCAACATCCTAATTGATGGGCATGACCACTAACCTATCATGGCCATCACTAATTCCCCCTCTATTGCACTTACACTTACTCCTAGACTCTAAGTTCTGCCCCCTCCTATGAGCCTTGCTTTGGGACCTTGAGTTCCCTCTGAACTTGGACATTTGAGGGATGGCCCTTCCACACTGCACTATAATTCTGTAATATATTTGGGGTGTAAGCATTGCCTAGAGCCCTTTGAGATTCTTGGGAACTTTGACATATCCCAAATAAGAGAAAGGTCTTGGAAAGGTGATCCTGGATGTTGGTTTATCTCATATTGTTAGACCTTGAGTCTTAACTAGGGTGTTTGGTTGTAGCTTGAATTTCTGATGTAATTTTGTATCTTTCTTGATTCATTCGAGTTAAAACAACATTGTAATAACTTACGGGGTATATAGTAAAATGGGGGAGGGTCTCTCATGTTATGCATATGGGGTAGATATCATATTTTAGGTCTTATTTCTGCAATCACAACATTTCTCGTTTATGTATCGGCATATAGAGATCCTGCCTATAAGTCATTTCAGTGATGCATATAGAGATCCAGCCTATAAGTCCTTTGATTATTACATATAAAGATCATGCCTATAGGTTTTCATATAGAAATCTTGCCTATAGTTTGTTTCATTAAATGACATATAGAAACCATGCCTATAATTTTTTGCATATAGAAATCATGAGTATAGTTCTATTTCTGCACCTCTATATATACGTTTGTCATTAGGCAAATAATCATAGGTTTAATAATCATCAGCTTCATTCTAGATACCATGCCTATAGTACTCCTGCACTTACATAATCGTCTTAAAACCAACAACGCTTAGAAATCTTGCCTGTAGGATGTAATTAACTGAATCAGCTTCGTCTATTTCATCTATGAGTTTAAAATCAATAGCAAGGTCGTTTGAAATCTGCAGAACTTTTGTTTATAAAACCAATAACCTTTCTTTAAAATCTGTACGCCTTCTGCAATGTTAGATATCATACTTATAGGCCTCATCTAAGCAAACCTATAGGTAATTAATCAACTGTGTCAATCCTTGATAAACTACAACCAGACAAGGCCTAATTCACACTTTTCATCTGAGAAATATGTGATAAATCATCCATCCCTTTAACGTTTAAGTTTAATTAAAGACCTAACATGTACCTGTAAGTCATGCTAAACTTTTTTTTCTTTGAATGAGGAGGCCTATTTGAGCCTTTAACTGTTATGTGTTTTCCCTTTTAACTGTTCCTATGTGTTTTGTTTGTCGCACTAGATTTTTGTCCTTTTAAAACATTTAAAAACCAATATCCCTTCCTTTTAGGATTAGTAGTCCCAACTACCTCCAGGACTGATAGGATTGGGACGGGTAGTACAATACAACAAGTAACGAGACCATTCCGCGATTTAGTACTTAATGGGGTGGGAAAGGGTAGACATGGATATGATGATCATGCGATAACACCATATGTATAAGCGGTTACCGGGTGTTGCGTGGGGTGATCCATGTTATTTATAAACCTAGGACCCCCTCCCTTTTTATGTGTTTACTTCTCTTTTTTCAGAATTTTCTAAAAACTGTCAGTTTTTCAGTTCTTTTAAACCCCGTCTTTTACTTTAATCATTTAAATTCTCCTTTAGTTATTTAATTTTCTGTATTGTTTCTTTTTCAACCATCACATTCCTCTGTTTGATTATTTGTACCAATTATTTGACCCCCATTTTTCTGCACTTGTATATTCTTTAAATAATTACGAAACTGCCTATTCCCAAACTTTAGCGTGTTTATTTGACTTTTACACTTCCCTTTGTTTGCAATCGTTATGCAAAAGCTATATTTTATGTTTATTTGTTGTTACATTTAAAGTCACAACTGTAGCATGGCCTGGAACCACACTAGTGGATCTTGGGTGATGCCTAACACCTTCCCACCCGAGATAATTTCAATCCCTTACCCATTCTCTGGTTCTTCTTCTCTTTTAATTTATTAGTGTCCTAATGCACTTAATCATTAGGTGTAACTATTCTAAATTGCAAACCCAATTCCCAAAAGGAAAGAGTTTTCAACCCAAATGTCATAAACCCGATTTCATCTTAGAAAAAGGGGGCATCGACAGCATGGAGACTCTGCTAGGGATATTATTTAGGCTTTTATCATTTCATGTTACTTGTGAATTTATTGCATCATTATTTCCTTTATTTAATGTCTTTATCTATTTTCTACTACTAAACAGACTTGGCTCTTTGTTTCTTTTCTTTAATGCTTTCTTTTACCGCTTTCCTTCAATACTGTTGTAATTACGAGCAATTATTGTAATCATTACTTTATGAACATGCAAATACGTGACAACTTGTTTCATTCTTGTAATTGCATATTCAACATCATATTCCATTCATACCAAACAAAATACCATAGCAACACTTATAATGAGTGGTTGCGCCCTTCCGATATTATCACCCCCTAAATTTGGCAAAGGCATATTTGCAGTAAAACCAGTCGATCAGCGTTGTAGTCGACTGTTCCGTTCCTTTCCCGCTTGAGTTTTTCACTCAAGGGTACCGGTCTAACACCCCATAGAAACCTTAATCTGTTCAATTGTGCATACATCACTGTCAAACCTAGTCGAGTCAGTTATGCTGCCCGCATAATGAATCTTTAAGATGGCCTTGTCCAATGTCCACTGGGTTTCCTAGGAACCCAAACGGACATTACCACGTCTGTGCATTTATTTAGAGAGCTAAATGCTTCTTATGCCAATTATTGATATTTAAATAGTCGAGTCCGGCGGGGGTAAGGGTCTAACACTTTTGTTTTGCAGAAATGAATCACAAAGTTCTCGACTTGGGTATGATCAATGTGCCCTCACTCTTGCTGACCTGGTGGAGGAATCTACCATCAAGTAACCAAATCAATGAAGGGAAAGCGAGAGTCACTAGGGCTAGTGAGAAGCTGGAGTATCTGGAATACAGTTGTTGATACCCAATTTTTTCCTACGTATTTTTATACTCAAAATACTTTTAAAATAGCACTTATATGCATATTCAAGCATCCCCAAAGGTTATGGTATTTTTTCAAAATTGTTTAACATTTTTAAAACCAATTTATGGCCTATTTTGTACTATAAAGTCCAATAATTATTTCCAAAACTTGTCATTTTGGTGAATAACTTATTTTGTTCTTACATTTATACAAAAATATAATTTACATGATTTTTATATAATTTTACAAGTCCATTTGGTATTTTTAAACTAAAATTACATGAAATTATAATTTTAGCCTATTTCTCGATTTAATGGCATTTTCAATCACAAAATCATTTCCAATATTTTTAAATTAATACTTACATATTGCTTATTAAATCAGTATTTTTAATTTGATTTTT